>JAPMOQ010061936.1:120890-137511 GCA_026543055.1 Argiope trifasciata
AATAATAAAGTAAACATAAAGTAAAATTATGAAAATAATAAAGTAAAAATAAAGTAAAATTATTAAAATAATATAAAGTAAGATAATAAAGAATAATAATAAAATAAAGTAAGATAATAAAAAATAATAAAAAAATTAAGTAAAATAAATAAAAGTAAATATTTTACACTTTAGTACGGAAAAAGTATAACTTTTTAAAAGTTTGTTCTTTCAATTTTTTAGTATTTAATATTTTGTGTAATTAAGATTCTACTTTAACTTATAATAATCATTTTTTCTTGTTTTCTACTAGATGGAGTTTTTCTTAAAGAATTGATATTTTAACATTTTTAATTGGTTATTCAATTCTTAAAATGTAAAAAAAAAAAAGGTATATACTGGTATGAAATTTCAAAACTCTAATTCATCAAGAATTAAATAAAAATACGTCGACAAAATATTATCTTTTCGAGCATGAAACAATTTAAATTATAACATATAAACATAATTTCTGCGTCAAAACCCCATTAGACAGTCACAGTTATTGTAAATCAGATACTTCTCTAAAAGAAAAAAATAAGAGCTATTAATAAATTTCCTTTCTCGAATTTAAATTGCATTTTAAAGACACATTTTTATTTCTTCGGATATCGCATGTCAGAACAAATCAACTTGCTTTAATGCACTTAAATGTTTTTGCAACAGAACTACTGCTCCTTTTACAATTTTTTTTAAAATTCAAATGTTACTTACTGATTTGAATACTTCTAAATTCAGAATAATAAAAATTCTATTAGTTTACCAATTCTTTCAATACATAAAAGTCACAAACAGACTCTTTTGTGTTGAATATTTTCCAATTTCCTTTTAATCCGCCATGAGAGATTTGTTTTTTAAAAATAAAAATAAAAAGAATGCAACGAACCCAAATAAATTCTTTTTATCCTTTTGAAGCCGACTGCCGTTTCGCTTCCAGCTATAAAAGCTTCGTTGAACACACTTTGGATGCTTATTCATTGAATAATATTTCATTTATTTTTCTCATCTAAAGAGAAAACATTAAATAAGATTTTTCAAAATTTTTTTATTCTTTCTGCAGCTGATATATTCTTTCTGCAGCTGATCAAATCAAAATCAAGTCTTTTGATTCAAATTTCAAAATTTTATCATTTTTTATTTGAGTTCTTTACTTTCATTATTTATTTTCGAATATTTTTTTCAGATAATCAAGAATTCATAGGATTATTATTCATTTATTTGTGATTTTTCTCGTCTAGAGAAAATTTTTAAATAAGATTTATTTACTAGCATCTATTTTTTTATTTTCTCTTTTTTTTAACAGATGTTGAATTTTATTCACCGAAACTTCAAATATCGTCTGCTAATAAACGTATTTTAGAATATGTTGTAAATAAACGTTTGATATTAATCGGACCAGTATGTGAAGTTTTTAATCTGTTTATCCCATTTCTTTGTGAATGTTATTATTTTAATATCATTAAATTCAATATGATAGAATTGCATTTTTATTGAAGATCAAATATATTTATCCTTTGTAGTTTCTTTACTTTTATACAGAAATAATTTCGGATATTTCCTTTTCGTTGCTAACTTCATTATCGAATGATATTCGACATTAAATGACATTCTTCTGTAGTAAAATAAAATCAGTATGCATAAATCCTAATAATATATATGCAATAAATAATATATATTTGTTCTTGTTAATATAAGAAATCATTTATTTAGAGAATAGGATTGTTACATCATGAAACAACTTAAACTTTTTTATGAAGTATCTACATTTTCAAGAATTAATTGGAAATTCTGTAAAGATAAACTGATTTGCACTCTTTAATAGAGTAATATATGTTAAAAAAATTAATTGCATAAAGTAATTTAAAAATCTTGCTTTTTTTATTTCTAAAGAAAATAATTTAAACATGTAATGGCAGTAAAACACAAAAACACAAAAAATCCATACCCACCAAAAAAAGAACTTAATGTAAATTAGCACATTTTTACCATTAATGTTCCAAATAAAAATTGATGCATTCAATAAATTTTTTAGAAATTTTTCTGCATAACGTATGATTCTATATAATACGCCAATCAAAAATTTAAATAAACGGTTTACGTCGACTATTAATACATTCAAGTTCTCAAAAAAGGAAGTTTTTAATGTTTTATGGATAGCTCCTATTATCATGTGAGAACATGATCCTGGTTTCTTTAGGGGGGTTTTGAGTAATTGAAGGTAACAAATAAATGAAGCGTGAAATCGCATAAGCAATGAATAAAGCATAAATAGCAATATTCATCAACATCTCTTAATTGCTTAAATTTTTTTACCTGCTTTTACCAGCATTGCATTATTATTGTGTTTGTTTCTTTGAAAACAGATGCGTTTTTAAAAGGTTGAACTGTGAAAACAAAGCTGTTATTTTCATGGAATGGAATTTTTTTTTGGAGGAAATCAATTAATTTAAGTTGTTAATATGTTCAAAAAAATTAATAACAGTTTTGATAAAAGTATTTTCTCTTTCCCTCAATGGGGAAATATTACTTCATTCATTCTTAAGTCGGAAACTTTGAAAGATTTCGCTCCTGCACTAAGATTAATCCATTATGAAACGGTTTTATGATCTCAAAAGTTAGAAAATAGAAGTTTGCGTTTACAATAATATTGTTTTCATAAAAATCTTATATGAATTAATATGCTTAAGAATTTATTGGTAAATAATTTTTCATTTGGAAATTACATATAAACTTGTAGTGGATGACACTCGAAGCTAAAACAGTTTTTTTCTCCGAGAATTAATGAAATTTTTCCAGTAATTTCTATTTGGCCGCCAAGCTCTAAGACTTTTCTTTGTTGATCTAAGTAAAAATTGAATCATATACAATTCAATTCCTATTTATATATATATATAATATAAAATATAAAATATTGTTATTAATTGAAATTATTATAAAGATTTGAAAAAAGTAGCTTCGAACTATTTTGTTATAGCTGAAGCTATATGAGCTATAGCTGAAAAAATATTCTCTTCTTCCAAAGTATATTATGCCAAACTCTGTAAATCTAGGTGAAGTTTAGAATGTAAAGCATACACGCTCAGTCCCTTTGATTATAACTTGAGATTAAATGCAATACTTAATGCTACTAAAAATCTTTCATGAAATCAAATATTAATTTGACATTTTCAGGAGAAACTTTTATATCGAAAATCTCATTTCCAATACTACAATTTGTAAGACGGTAGGCGTTTTGAATCAACACTGGCAAAAAAGCAATATGGCTTGTAATAGAAATAACATTTTGTAGCAAAATGCGATATTTTCTGTTCGTATGTTGTGTAAAGGAATATGATTTTAGGGCAAAATAATACAGAAATATCATTCCATATAACGTTGAAATTTAAAGAAAAAGAAAATACTTGCTTCAGAATATTGAAATCCTTAGATATAGTTAGAAAAGTATATTTTTTAAGCCCATCTATATTTTGAATCATATTTGATTTCCTATATAGTTATATCTGAATTTTTAAGTCGGAAATACTAAGCTTTCTGAAAGAAGTTGGAACTTTGAAGCAGATTGAAGCATTTTCTGCAAAGAAGATTTGAAAATAGATTTGATTCAGAAAAGTCGATGCACATATTTGATTAAAAGATATTTTGTTGGATTTCCATGTTTAATACCGCCAAGAGAAAAAAAAGTATTTTGTGAATTATTTGATTATTTAATGACAAAAATATTGCAATAGTTTTGTTTTCTTCTATAAAAATTAAAGTTTGTGTAATCTTTGAAAAATTCAAGCTCCTCATTTTGATGAATCTCTACATTTCGGTCTTCACTAAGTCTGAAAAGTTCATTCTGAAGGTCATTTTATGTAGATCATTTAAGTATGATATATAATTAGATTTGTTAGGTTAGGTTAGGTAGTCATTTTAGGCTCTATAGGAAGACCACCACAGTGGTTCTCATGATAAGTCTTCGAGAAAAAAAAATTTCAATTCTTCACCGATCATGCTCCCTAGAACTTAAAACCACTTTTCGTTCAAAAGCTTATATATGTTGTCTCCATGTTATTTTGTGAACAAGAAAACTAGGGTAATTTCATTTGAATTTTAACCAACATGGAATATATTGTTAGAAAATGTAGAAACCCCGGATGAATTCTCAAGTTATAGCGAAATGAAAATACCGAACATCTACCATTTTCCTTATCCCTTGGAGGTAGATGGGCATTTATGTCCGAGATTTTTACATTTTTGACAACATATTCCAATTCAGATAAACTCCTAACAAAATTATTCTAGTTATTATATTAGTTAATACCAGCGGGTGACCGAGCTCCGCTCGGAGAAAACAGGTATCGAAGCTAACTCGAAGATTTAAATTTTCAATTGTGATTCATCAAAACAATACATGCCATAAGAAAATTTGTGAAGCCATTGGTGAAAAGATAACCGGTTAAAGTGCACCATTATAAACTATTCTAAACAAAGTTAGAGTTTGGAAAGGGAACTATTCTATACAAAGGTAAAGTAAAGGTAAAGATTGAAGTGTGTTGAAGTTCAATATTTTTGAAAAATTTATTTAGAAAAACCAAGCATATATACATACATAAGAAACATATTATAAACCTATAACAGCATAAACATAAAACTTTATTAGTTCGCCATATTGGCTATAGATGGCAGCACGTTGCCGCTTGAAAATTTAAGTAGCCATTATGGCGAACTAATAAAGTTTGAAAATATCCTATCTGTAACTCCGAACTGCTCGACCGTAGCGCTTCAAAACCGGCGCCAATTGATTCCTCGTGGCCAAAAACCCCAGACCCCCAAGTTTACTGGAGTTTATTAATTCTGGGGCGATTTTCGACTTGGCAACCATTCCTCGTATTATAGTATTAGAATAGATTATTCTAGTTATTACAGTATATACATTTTTAAACGAAAGGTAGCTTTGGATTCTATGGACTATGATCGATAAAGATCTGAAGTAATTTTCTCAAAGTCTTTGTCATATGAGCCATTGGATTAGGTACTCTTCCTACGGAAGTTTATCTAATGATAATTAATCAACCAGTCAGTTCCTTAAACTCGTTTATCAAATACTCATCGCCGATATGCAGAAAGATTTCGCTTACGAAAAATAAGAGTCGTTGATAACTGCTTCCTAACACATTAAAACAATTGATTCAATGTAGTATTTCAAACAATTCATATAATATGTCACCTTTTCCTTTTAAATCAACGTCCAAGTATGATTAAATATTCACTGATCTCAATCTATCTTCTTTTGCAACATTCTGTCAATTTTCTTAGCATCAAATCTATTTTTACCCTTTTAACTTTTGTCATCTCATTCAATCGGAACGATTGACATCATTTATTGGTTAAGTTTAAGGTATAACTGGAAATTCCTTGAAAAGAATCGAATTATTATTAGGTGGGACAAGTGCAATGTTTTGTTTTGAAAATAAATTGAAAAAATGTGTTTAATCTGCTTCAGAGTTTCAATAATACATTTTTTTTTTCTTTTTCCCAAACGTGTGTGTAAAAAAAAAAAAGCAAAGCAAAGCATCTGTAACAGGTCCTCGCTTTTGCATGTGCAAGAGGTCAGGAGTGTGACTGTTGCTGGAGGTATCAGCCTCGGTGACCTGTTGGTAAGGTCTCGGCTTCGGAACCGGAGGGTTGCAGGTTTGAGGCCCGATTCCACCAAAGAATCGCCTTGTAAGCGGGTCTGGTGCTCGTTAAATCCATTGGGGCCAAATGTTCTCCAGCTGGTGTAGTGTGGAGGTTTGGAGAGGAGGATGCCAGCTCAGGTGCTGCCCTCATCATCTGAATGCGGTTCTAAATGGCGAGGTCCATCCTAAAATAGCCCTAGCCTTTTTCCAAAATATAACTAAACTGCTGCAGGTATCATCTTCGGTATTATCCGAGTATAATTTAAAATTGCGAGGTCCCTCCTCCCACCCAATAGTACTTGGGATGCCACAAAATAAGAATATATATATATAAATAATATAAACGTCTAGGCATATAGCTCAGAAATCACTGTTATTATATGTTGTTAAATAGAATTATTCAAATATAAACCAAATATTATATACTAGTCACCTTTGGCGATTGCATCACCAAGATGTAAACATGAAACGATTAATATGGAATGCTTTTTTTCAGTTTATTTAAGAGGATTTAAATATGAATTTAATGAATAATATTGATTCATATTACTGTGGACGTAATTTAAAGGTGTATATACTATTATACCCTACTGGAAGTAAAAATCATATTTCGGAAATATTGAAAAAGAAAACAATTTTTTAATTTTAAGGTTAGAAAAATCACAATTTATTACAATTTTTAATGTTATTAAATTCAAATTCATTGAAAAACATACAATCCCTTGTTGTTGCTAGAGTTAAAATAAAGACTGAAAAAATGCCTTCTTTAGACATTAATTCCAAAGCAGAATATTTTCACTTTTTATTTTCCAATATATACACCTTTTAATTAGGTTGGCATTATAATTTGTTTTTACTTATTCAATTAAATTTATGTTACGCGGTTTTATTAAATAACATTGTTGCATTTTTAAAGAAATATAGAGAATGTCCATATTTATACTTGGCAGCCTCAAATGTTAATCAGTTGGTCTTTAAACGCTGCTCCTTTGATAAATTAACTTTACTAAGTTTCAATTGTAAATAGAAAAATTCCTGTAAATTTTATCACAAAAGTTTTTTCGTGGACTGAAGAAAACCTTACCTTAATTTCCTATCTTATTTTATAATTATATTTGTAAAATTATTTTCTTGATATTATTTTCAAAATTAAAACCCTTCTTCAAACTAATTTTTTTTTAAAAGAAAGATCTACTTTTGAATTCATCTGGTGCCTTAAAACTAATCTTTTCGTTTCAGAAATGGAGATGTTTGTTCTTTAGATATAATTTTTTTTTTATTTCTAGAATGCTAATTAAAAATTCAGAAAATCTTTTTTTTCATTCAGCGAATAAATATCTATCTAAAAAGACTTTCACTACTGCTACAAAAAAAGTATTAAAAACTTCTTTCTTTTGATGAAAGTAAATTTTTTATCTTTATTTTATTACAAATGTATCGCATTTTGGGCTTTGAGAAAAATAAACTAAAATCATGAAACCTATCACTAAAAGGAGTTGATCAATTTTTGTTGAGTATGGTTTCGTTTTAAGTGTAGCAGAGTAATGTCCGATAGAATGAATTAGTAATTTCATAATTTAGTAAAAATTTTAAAAATACTCATTTTAAAAATAGTTTTTGATTGAAATGTAGTTTTGTTTCAAAATCTGTATGGAAAGAAAGCTAATGCAATAAAATAAAAAATAAAAATTTCTTTTGCCTCGAGTTTATTTCGAAATTTTGGTTTGTTGCCTTACAGCTTTAAAGGAGATTTTTCCTAATTATGGTATATTAAAATATATTTAGGATTGTGATTGTCTTAAGAAATGTGACACATTTAGCTTATTAGATTTACTTCTTTTAATTAATTAAATATTTTTAATTAAAAAAGTAACAAATCGAGATATACCATTTATTTAAAATCAGAAACTGAAACATCTAAGCTGCTGTCTTATAGAAAAACTTGTAAAAACTTATGTTGATCGACATAACTTCACACAAAGATTGATGAATTTGGTAAGAAGTATACTTCCCATAACCTTAGAAAGGATTAAATTGTCTTATCGTTTTAAATTTTATAGTCTTGTTTCTGAAAAAATCTTGTTTTATTCATTCATTTAAACCCATTATGTTTAAAACTGAGCATTGGTGAATATAAGGGATTTTAAATCTTCCTTGGCACTTTTTCTCTCTCTACTAAAAATAAAACTAGTTCTAATAATAACAAAACAACCACTCCTTTTTTCTGATCATTTAATTGCATTCAGTTAGTTATAAGTGTTTTTGAACTATACTGTGCAATCTAGAAACTAATTACAAGAAAAAAAAGTCAGAAAAATAAAGAATTTCATACACAATATAAAATTAATGGTGTAGTGCCTAATATTTTTAGGAACATATAATCACCGGCGTCCTGACCTAGAGGCAGCATGTTATTCAAGTAATCTGGCGTCCTGGGTTTGAGCCCCGGTTCCAGCATGGTTGTTCTTCTGTTTCCATCAGCGCGAAATCTCTAAACTAGACGATTTTCACTTCTTTTAAGCAAAAAGCTTTATAATTCTTTTAAGCGAAAACTAAACAGCTCTTTTATCCAATTTTTTGAAAATATTTGATATTTTACTGATATGTTTCAGTTTTATAGATATATTTTAATCTTTTATATTCAAATGTTGACAAATATAATTAGTTTCGAAAGTTTTTCAAAAAATTCATCCCAAACAAACAGATTCCTTAAGTCCCAATGAGTTTGCCATTTCGAGCGAAGATTAGTTTTAACAGCCGGTGTCCTGGCATAGGGGTTGAGGGTCTTCCACGCGATCTGAGAGTCCCGGGTTCGAGTCCCTATTCGGACATGATTGTTCTTCCTCTGTTCTATTTGTTAAATGTGTGCCCCCTGTAAAAAGGGGCTGTGCAGACTTCTGCCTTCTGGTGGTCAGGGGGTCTTTACCCTCAGAAGGTTTGAAATTTTGACTACAAATGCATTTTTGTGAGAATTCTTTGTTTCAATAGATTGAGAAAAATGCATTTAAAACACCAATTTGATTGCTATTAACTACATGCCAGAGATAAATCGCCATAACTACGCCAAAAGTCACACGATAGATTCAGTAAAAATGTTTAATGCAGACCAAAAGTTAATATTCCATTGCTATTGTACGTCAATACGATATAAAGCTTCTCTGGTATGACAAGTTTATTATAGAATATGCGAAAAAGTTTTGACGACACCATTCCTTATAGTTTATTATAAGGATTTGAACCAAATAGTCTATATTTTCCTGAAACCTATTCGTTTCAGTTCTTGGAATAATCTTTTCATCAGATTTCTAAAGAGAAAACAGCAGAATAAAAAAGCTGATATCTGAAAGCGAAATTTTCCGGTTCAGTTATTTATAAGATTAAGTCGGCAATTAACAGGAAGACTTACAGAACGTGATCCTGGCATTACTGTTTACACCGATGTATTTGGTGGATTTTTCTTCAATGAAAAAAAGGTTATTTCTATCGTAAACAAGTTTGAGTAGTTGATAAAGCAAATAATCAAGACGTTGAATGGAACGTTACATTTTTTTCACAAAGAATATTCCTTTTTATTTCATAAATAAGAACTCCACTTAATCAGAAATTGTTGCGCTGAAATTCCAGTTTTAATAATCTTTAAGGTAAACATTTTCTGATTCTTATATAATTTATTTCTTCATTACCTGACGCATTATTACGTTCCAAATAAAGAACTTCAATTATTGCTAGAAATGAGTAAAGAAATCGCATTTTTTATTGCCCGTTTTTTTTTAGTTTGAAGAAATTTTTTTACCATGTAAAAATATGATTTTGTTTTGATTTGAGATTTTTGAAATCTCAAAATGCGTAGGTAACAAATTCTTGAAGCCTCAAAATGCGGGGGCAACAAATTGGCGATTTATCGTTTTTGATGCAACCATTTTTCGCCTTTTGGATTATTAGAAAATAATGCAGAAGACTGCCATATTTGGCGATTTATCACCATTTAAAGTTATAACTTGATTTTCAAATTATTTTTTCTGTAAATTCTTACGAATTGTCTTAATTAATTTAAGTCATTAACCAATTTAAACCGGTTTGAAACATTCATGAAACTATCAGATTACATATGCGTTGATCTTTAGAAAAATGATTTTTTTCCCATCTCAAAAATGGGTCGAACTCAAAAGCTAAAACCAATGTGTTCATCAATGTCCAGTGGCTGCGACTGGCTTAAGATATCACCACACTGTCTAATGCTTTTACTTTAGTTGATATTTTGTTCGCTTGTACTCGACAGCCGGACAGACAGCCTTCTGAATTCGACAGACATCTATAAATTTGGTGCAATACCCATATACCAAATTTTATCCATCTAGCTGAAAGTATTTTTGAGTTGTGTGCATTGGGATGGAAGATTATCTCATACTTGTTTCCTATAAAGAATGCACTCTTGAGTTTTTGAGATCTCAGAAATCGGGACGTTAAGGATTAAGTGCACAATCTTCAAACATATAGACTTTTTGAACTTTCGTATGAAACCAGCCAGAGCGGTCTCCCGAAAACTTTCTCGTGTACTTTTTAATTGGCTTAAGAATAAGCTTTGAGAACTTCAAAATTCTCAAAGCCAAAATTTCGATGATTGTTACAAATAAATACAGGTTCAAACGCAATATTTGATTTAATCAAAAATAATTAAGAATCATAATATTTTTACCTTCTTTAACACATTGAAATCAAAAATAAAGTAATACATTTTAATCGAAAATAATTCCCTCCAAATCAGAGCAAAAATCTAAAATTACGTAAATGTATTTTTTTTTAATTTAAAAATGTGTTTAAACAAAACTGTTCAGAAATGACACTACGCTACTTTTTTTTTGTCGTGTCCGTGTTTTTCACGGAAAGGGGGTGCAGTAGCTTCTGAGGGTAAAGACCCCTGAGCACCCAGAGGGCAGAAGTCTGACTTGTAGCTCAAATGGACACACACATTCGCTTGCACAACCCCTTTTTACAGGGGGGCACATTCACACGCCTCACAGACAGAACACTGAGTACCAACCATGCCCGAACCGGGACTCGAACCCGGGACGCCAGATCACGGGGAAGACGCGCTACCCCTGTGCCAGGACGCCGGCCTCTACGCTACTTTAACGAGATCCTAAGAGCACGATTTCAGCCATTAAATTAACAAAAGAATGGTCTAAGCTTCCAAAAGTATCTGCTAAATCCGAAAACCTGACTTTTCCCTGCCGTTTCTTTTTTTTATCAGTCGTTTTTAAAGATATACCTCCCCCCTCACAAAATTTAATTTCCCAAATATAATTATAAATGAATAAATAAAAAAGAATGTTTAATGATTGGAAACTTCAAAGTCAATAGACCTTGAGTAGAAAATATGAAAATTTAATGAAATACAGATCAAATACAGAACTGAAAACATCGACAAATACTAAAATATTACACAATGCTTAACTTAAATTTCTTAACAGTGATAAATTGAATGTAATCGATCGTCTCTGGCACTTGCCGCCCAAAGAATCGGTTTTAAATAACAGAAAATATTTTAAAACTGTATTGTACGTAAAGGAACTGATTAAGAATTCTCAACAGTAGCGGAATCCGAATTGCTTACTCTGGAACAATACATTATCTGTCATTTTCGCGCCGTTTCAAGAATTTATCCCAGCTTGAAACCCTCGTGACACGCTGCTAATAAATTAGCACGCTTCAGACAGATGTGTGAAGTCTCAAACAAATACCGCCGCGCTCGCTGACAGCGTAGTGTGGAAGGACCTGTTGGCTGACAGGCTGGATGGTGTGAAGAAATGTGCAACGATCAATATAGGGGCTTTTTTTTAATTCCTACTACTAGTTCACACTCTCTCTATAATAATGTAGTATAAATAAAAATGAATGTTTGTATCTTATACCTTCCTAAATCGTTCATCCGATTGAGATGAAACTGGGTCAGCTTATTGTTCCCATATACGGTATGGTTACAGGCATAGTACAATTATCTAAAATAAAAAATAAAAATTCGTATCTCAACCGCACCTATTTACCAATGATAAATCTCCAAATAACTCGCCAAGGAAAACACACTAGATTCAGTAGAAATGCTAAATCCAAGTTGAAGGTTAATATTGTATAGCTATTGAACACTATTCATTCTCAGAGGTAACGACTTTGACAGAATATGCGAGAAAATTCTGGGGAGACCAATCTTGGGGGCTTTAAGTTTTAATTCAATGTTAGCGTTTTTTGTAGTAACGTCCAAAAATATTATAGTACAAATAATTAAATCCTGTCGATACTGCTACGTTCTGTGGTGGCGGGGTGGTCGGCTGTATGCAAGAAGTACAAATAATTTTGCAGCATCTTAATTTTCGAAAATTATCTTTTCAACCATATTAACGATTTTATGATATAAATATATTTTCTATGTTTGATCAGTTTTAAAGGAAGCTATTTTAATCACATTTTCTAAATTTAAATTGAGAATTCTGAATGAATATTAAACGAATCACGAGATGCAATAAATATTTTCTTTCATTACCATTCTGATTGAACACCCGTTTTACCAGTCTAAAAAAATACACAAGTCTAATATATAAAAAAGGATGTTTGTTCATACTTTATGTACTTCTTATTGTATACAACCGTATTTTATGTACTGTCGTGCCGTTCATCCTATTTCGATAAAACATTGCCAAATTATCGATTGATTACACTTAATATTTTTTCGGCGGCAGCAACGCGCCGGGCATCAGCTAGTATAATATAAAATATTATAATACACAAAATTCTGTATCGTTTGAAATGTTTTTTTTTAATTTAAAAGAGAATATTCACTGACCCAAACGATTTTCAAAACGATAGCCAATGCTTAATTTTATCCTTATCAATCAACCTGATCTATATTTGTTCTCGATTTAAAATGCTCTTAAATATCTGCTTTTCGAATTTTCTTTTAGTCCTAATTTTTACTAATGATTTCCCGCGACTATACTTTGTATGAATTACTTTGAAACTCAAAAATGCTGTCAAAATTATAAAGAAATAAATAATAACAGGAAAATCAAAGGATGAAAATAGATTAATTCAAAGGCTCGCCATAGCATAACAAAGGAGTATTTTTTAATTTTCGTGTTTCATAACTTTCAAAACTTCCTCATTTACTTAGTTAATCAATTCCTACTATGAGTTCACACTATATATTTATTTATGTATCTATTTAAAATTTTCAATCCATAATAAAATACTTTTTATTCATCCACTCGAGTTTAAGTAGATTTTTTCAAATTCGCAGTGTTGGACATTCGATTTATAAATACTGATTTTAATACAGATAATAATTACAATGAATAATACAGATTAATACAGATTTTTTCAAATAATCATTCATCCATTAAATTTAAATTATTTTTAATACTTTAAATATAGATTTACAAGTTTGTAATGATTGAAATCAATGGACTGTAGCTCAATCGATTAAATGCAAGGATTTCAATATATTTCCCGTGAAAGTGAAGAATGCGAGTTCAGTTCTTGCTTAGATATCAAGCAGGACATAAATTTAGGAATAGATACCGTCAGGGGCGATCTCTGGAAAAGAATTTCTTTTGCCACGTAATATTGGGATTCTGTTCCATTTACATACACATACACATATTAATTGTAATTATTTATTACAAATAACTAAAATAAAAAAATCGTTGACCTTAAGTAGTAATCGATTTAAATTTATTATTATTGCTTGTTTGCTGTGTGATTTATTTTGTACTTTTTGATATCGGGTATTTTTTTGGATTAAAACACTTTCATGCTCATTTTTTAATTTATGTCATATTTATTGGGATTTATACAAAAACCTACTTTTCGAAAAACCTGTTTTCGAATTCAGTATTTCCCTTCCCCCTAAAAAAACAATTTTAGCCGATTTTCGAATCTTTGTCAAAAAAAAAAAAAAAATGCTGCATTCAAAAATAGTTCATTTATATACAGAACTAAAAACGAAATCAATGTCAAAATCAAAATATTGAAAAAAAATTAAGAATTGCATATACATATGACTTAAACAAAATAACGAAATCTCAAGCAAAAATTTCAAATAATATTTATATTATTTTCTCTATCTTTAACTAATCCTAATAAAACAAGATTTAAAAAATATAAAATGTCCACTGAACGGTGGCTAAGTTTTATTATTATTCTGGATACAGTATTGTTGAAATTGAAAATACTCGTTCTCTAGCTACTAAGCTTGTTTTATAGTTTTCATGGCATCAAATAACAAGTCTAAAATTTTTTGTTCTTTTATTCGTTGCCCCAAATAATAAAAATTCAGCTTTTAAAAGTCTTTGGATTTGTGTTTCTTCAGGTTTTATAAAAAACTTATAAATTGAGTTTTTCATGGGTTTTTTTAAAAATAGTATTATTTTCATGAGTAGTTTCTTCAGTTTTCTCTTCATCAGAATCGGTTTCCAAATAAGAATTCGGAAATATTCTAAATAACATAATCATTTTAGCAAATTTAATAATGTCCGTTTTTGAAGCTGAAGAAAGTTCAAGAGATTTCTTCGCTGAACAAGAAATGTTTTATGGATTTTGCAAATACAACAAAAAGTTGTTAATTGTGCTTGTAATCTTTCTTGAATTCTGCTTCTGAAGCATATAATAATTTCAAACTTAATTCCCCTTTTATATTTTTTTTAGTTTATTTAACAGAAATTCAAACATACCTTCATTAGTTATTTGGCATTTGTAAAACGGTTTATCTTACTTTAAAGAATAGTTTCAAACGAGATATATTTACTTTAAAAACCGATTTTCTTAAAAGCGGGTTTGAAAAATCGTCAAATTAATATGTATCAAGATAAAAAATACTTTATATAAAATATGATCACTAAAGAAAGTTAATTTTTGTAAATATTCTGACTTATTTCAAAATATAAAGTAAAGAAAGGTCTTGTAATAAAATTGATTAAAAGTAAATAAAGCGAGTATTTTAATTTATACATTTAGAATTTTTTAAAACGGATGATTTTGCATAAGGCTGTCGCTAAATCTTTTACCGCTTGAAATATTAATTGGCTAGAGGAGTAGAAAACTTTGATCTACTAGCGTTTAAATTATGAAAAGTTAGAGTAGAGCGAAGAAATAAATGAAACTTTATTTTATGCATGGCATCACAAAATCTTATCGTCCAAACATTAAATTTAATTAAAAAGGAGAATATCAGTTTTACCAAACGATTTTTTTGTGTGTGTCGAATGATGCCAAGCGATTTTTTAGCTTTTAGAGGAATAAGATTGCCTCAAAAGATTTTTAAAAGCCGTTGCTCACAAAAAAGTATTTTAAAATATTAATAATGTCTAAAGAATAATACACAATTTAACCAAGCATTGAAAATGAGAACTTAATTGTCCATAAATATAATATTTTTAAATATATTTAATATTTTATACCATACGAATAAAAGTTCCATATTAATGAAAATTGTCCTAATAAATAAAATGTCACGAAACAGTTTACAATTTTCATGATGTTTCATTGTATTATAGAAATAATATTCGGTCTCAGTAATTACAAATGCGAAATATTTTTTGGAGTTGTTTAATATTTAGCGAATAATAAGATGCCACATTTATTAAGAATTATAAAATATATTAAAAAAGATAAGAGTAATTATTTCTGTCATATTTATACTGGGCTTGATAATAATACTATTCGCTTACGAATTTAACATTTTAACGTATGTTAGGATACATTTCGGACAAGAATACAAATTCATGCACAATTATCAGAATAAATTAGTAGTTCGATAAGAACGCCAAAATATCAATTTAAAGTCAGACGATTATAAATATTTCTGTTCGGAATATAGTTGATGGAAAACTGATTACATTATAATTTAGAATTTTAAATTTTTTAAAGAAAAAATTACGAAAATAATAAATATAAATAACTAAAAACAGATTTTTTTTCTTTTGCATATTGATAAAAATATTTTATCGAAAATATAAACGTCAAAACAAAGTCATAAAAATATAAAACGCTGTAAACAACAAAAGTTGCCTTAAATATCATAAGAAAAACATTACTAATTTTTATTTTAAATTTAATTATTTTATGAATGTGATTTGAAATTTGGGTTTATTATTTTTGTTGAATTACTTCATCGGCTTGTCGCATTTCTATAATTTTGACATTCACATTTTTGATTTAAAAAATGTACCAAACATAAGGATGCAAAAAAAAAAAAAGCTTAAAATTAGCTAAATTTAATTTTTTGCCCAATCTCACCATAAATTTCCAAGTTCATATTTACGAAATCATTCCCTGGAATTTTTAACAGACTTCAATTTTTAATATCTGTTCAAAATTCGATCAACTTAAAAATTTCTTTTTTGTCTACGAGCATCTGTTTTCAGACACAAACAACTCACTTCAATATGAATGTCTGTTCCTAGAAAATTCTAGGTCTGCGTTATTCTTTATTTAATCCACTTTTGAGTTATAAAACACTATTTTCCGATTTCATGAGAACGCTACTTGCGTGAATCTTCAATGGACAGCTGTTGGTTCACATTCTATAAAAGCAGTCTGGCTGGTGTATATGGCTATATTTCAAAATTTTCCGAATTTTTCCTTTATAGCTTATTTTTCACTAATAGATTGTTTTATAGTTAAGCATAAAAAATAATGATAAATCACTTTTTAAACGTTAAATCACTTGTAGTTTTTTTATTCGAAATCATTATAAGGAAATAAAATTCAATTTCATTCGTGCTTAGTTTATTTGTTCTGTTTCTGAGAAGGTTTATGCGATAATAATGCCAAATAATGAAGACAAAAATTCGTATGCATTAGAGTTGTGTATAAATAGGCTGTTGGACCTCAGACAAAGATTCTTATAGATATAATTTGCTTCAGATACGTATAGATATAATTTGCTTCAG
>JAPMOQ010061952.1:695-24965 GCA_026543055.1 Argiope trifasciata
TAAATAAAATTTAAAAATAAAAGCTGAATAATTAAAATTATGACAAAATGCTAATTTATAATGTTACTTTAAAATTTATTGAAAAATGTTATAATGATGTAAAATCTCGAAAAACGAAATACTTTTATACTTAGTAAACAGTGGTGAGCTTAGATTTTTAAGGAATTATTTAAACGTAATTGAAAACTCCATACTGTCAAAATAACCAATCTTATATTTCATAATAAAATATAAAATAAAAACTGACCTAAGAAACGCTTCTAAAAAAGCATTAAAAATCATTAAATAACTGTGTAATCTCAAGCAGTACAATAACTGTGAAATGATCAAAAGTACAAAGCCTGTGTCTTCATTCTGCGAGAGGGGAAGAGAATAATTAGTTATCATTCCCCATTCTCTGTTTTGTGCATACCATCTTCTCGGAACGAACTACATATGGCTAAGTACCAGCGCATGCGTGGAAAAGTACAGGTAGAAATTGCCTTCGTTTCACACTCAATACAACCGGAAATTTCCGGTTTGTCCCATGATGACGTTGTGAGTCGAAAGCAATGTATCAGTTCGTTCACGAACGAAAGAGTCTAGATCATTCGTTCGCGAACGAAAGAGCCTAACTCATTCGTTCGCGAACGAAAGAGCCTACTCATTCGTTCGTGAACGAAAGAGCCTACTCATTCGTTCACGAACGAAAGAGCCTAACTCTTTCGTTCAAAAAGTCCTAATCGGTCGTTCGCGAACGACCTTGAACGAACGGGTCAAGTTGGTGAACGAACGACTTTGAACCGAATCTTTCAAATGAACGAGATTTCCCATCACTAAAATAAATCAAAGCACCTAATTAAATAATAATAACAGAAAAAATGAACCAATAATTTTGGTTTACGTGGTTTGAAATCTATAATGTATTATTGTGTGTGTGTGCAGCATCTTACTTTTTATATCATATCATAACTTCTATTTTAAAGACTATTGTTATATTTAGTTCAATAAGACTATTCTAAAATCCAAGGCATCTACATTTCAAAAATTATAAACACAGATTTCAAATCATTTTTGTACTAACAGAACTAGAAATTTAGCTCAGGAGTGTGACGGACAAATCACGCGGCACAGATAAAAAGATCCTTCCTCTGAGTCACGTGGGTAGAAAAAGCTGCCTTTATTTTCCCTAAACCTCAGTAAATCCCTTCATTTTCCCCAAAGAGCAGAATTTGGTTGCTGTCCCTAGAGGCTAGTAAGGAGAAGCATGGAAGAGAGTTAACACTTCAACTCATAACTTTCATTTTTGCTTTTGCCATCAATAGAAGTTCCCGCCGTTATTTGGATGTTTAGGTTTTTGATACGTAAGTATTTTATTTGTAATTATTCAGAAACAAATTTTATAAAATTATTTTTCTTGCCATGTAAACTGTGAGACCTCTAAATTTTCCGTTTAAGTCTTTTATGCTTGATTTTTTTATAGAACATTGATAATGTCATAATTACGTGAAATTTGAACTTTCGCTTGAAGTGCAAATAAATATTTTTCGCTACGATATTGTGAGATAAATATGTTTTTAATATGCCCTTTTAAATACTTCAAACAAAATTATTTGTCATCTTGAGGTATTATTAAATTTCCCTTTCAAGGGTCGATCTTATTTTAGCCCACCTTTGGCGAATAATAAGAATTTTTTGGCAGAAGGTAAGAATTCTTTTTTCTTAACCTTTTAATTCAAATACTTTCGATTTGGCGAGATTTTGAAAAAGTTGCCGGAGGTGGGCTAAAATAGAATTTTACCTTTAATATTATCTTTGCATTCTAAATTGCTCTTACTTGTCCTCAATCAAAATCAAATGTTTTCTTGCAAATCTTATTCTGTTGATATTTTTACACGCTGATTAAAAATTTGACGACATTTAGAGTTGAATTATTGATATTAATAAGGTATAAAAATAAACTATATTTAAGTTAATTGGTTTAAAAATTTTACATCTTATTTGCATATAAGATTCCTGATTCATGCACTCAAATATTATGCATACATTTGATTCCTTCCATTACTGTAGTAAAATTATATCATAATAAATCATAATAACCGGATATGAGCAGAATTGACTTTTTTGAGAATTAAAAAAGGAATATAAAGTGAAGTTATTAAAATGTTATGTCCTTAATGTAATGAAAGAACTTCTAAGAAGAGTTTCATAGTAATAATTCTTATTTTGATTCTGTGTATAAAAGGTGTTGGAAATGATGAACTTAAGTTGAGCATAAGGGACGTAAATTTGGTTGTTTAATGAAAATAAATTTTTCATTTGAGCCCATAGATATCAGTTGATCTCTAATTTTTTTTTAATAAATATTGATTGATCCTATTAAGACTTCTTTAATTGTTTTATAATTAAAATATTTTAATTTATATCTTTTCCAACCTTTTTTTTCTAGGTAATTAAATCAATAAAGAATGTTCATGAATGTTGTTATATGAAATTTGTAAACTATTTATATAAAATATTTTGTTGAATAAAATAGTTTTGGATATTAAAGAACATAAAGCTTCCATGATGTCATCTCCTAAACCATGTAAACCAAAAGAAACTATTGAAGGTAAAGGCATTCCATTACAGAGATCACCTATATCATCTCTGGTACCATATTCATCTGATACAGGAAGTGATAGTGAACCTTCTACTTCTAATTCCCTGATGCTAGCACAAGATTATCATAAGAGTACTAATCGCAGCATAAATTCTGATGTTTCTAAAAATCCAAGTTCAAAGGAATGCTGTGAAATATTGTCAAGCTCATTGAATTCTACTTTAGAAAAAATTAGTTACCCAAGTTTTAATTTAAATAATTATAAAAAGGAATCTGTATTGAAATCTAGAGAAAATGAAATGAATGAGTCTTCTTTTATTCCTTTCACAGGAAGTCCAAGAAATAAAGATGGTATGAATTTTTTCATTTTTCCCCAGCCTGAAATTCATTTGATTTCAAAAGTAGCTCATACTAATTTAATTCAGTCTATTAATAAACTATATTTTATACTACTAAGACTTTTTTTTCTGTTAAAGTTTAATGTTTTTTTAAGAACTGTAAGCAAATTGCCAATTGACAACTAATAATTTACTAAATTTAATTGCTTATGATTTAAAAAATAACTAACTTAGTTTTTAGCTTTGATATATTTAATTTCATAATAGTACTACATAAAGTAAAATAAAATGTGTTTAGCTCTAAAAATAAAGTGTGTGTAGTATTTGTTTAAAGTGTCACATATAGCTGCATATTTTATCAGATGAAGTGATGATTTTTATCCATTATACATTTTTGTAACCTTAAAGTTGTTTTCTTTGGGTTTTTTATTCTGCTATTGTTTTAGTTAATTGATATTGCAAAGCTTATTGATATATCAGAATCATTATAATTAGAAATCAGTGAGAGTATCCCTTCAAAACTTTCTCTCAAATGATGGTGTTAGTCTAATTTCACTCTCACATAGAAATTGTGACCTTGTTGGAAGCCAAAGATACTCAAGTTTTTATTTTCAAAATTTCAAATTATAGTGTTATAAATAAATTTATACTAAAATTATAGTGTTATAGTAAATTTCATATTCATAATATAGTGTTGAGAAATGAACATGTGTTCATTATATTTTTGTCTTTCAACCAATGGAAGCCTAATTGAGATAGATAATAGCAACTTTCGTAACAAGATGATGACATACCAAATTTTATGTATCTATGATGCGACATCTTGCAATTATCTTATAGATGAACAAGCTGGTGAAAAATCAGTCTGTTCCTTGATTTGATTTGAAATTTGATACAAGATGCTAAAACTTTGCACCAAATTTTATTTGTATACTTAGCCCACTCCTTTTTTTTTTTTACAATGGTGTTTAGTTGCACTCTGATAGATAGATAGATGCTAGCTTCCTGATTTTACTCAAAATGTGTTAGAAATCTACAGATTTGATGTAAGGATCACATATTAAATTTCATTTATCTCAAAATGCTCTTTTTTTTATAGTGTTCACAAGGCATGATTCCAAAAAAATGTTTCAAAGCTTATATCTGAAGCATAGAGATTTGTCTAAATCTTGACTTTTGCATTTGCAATATTTTCTCTATGTTCTTCATACATATGAAATAAAATGCCACATAAAAGATGAAACTTTCATATTTTCACCCAATCTCATGCAAAATTAATTTTTTTTGTTAATTATATATTTTTTATGTAATTCAGAAATGTTTAAAAAGAAAAAAATGTATACTATATTTGATGGTTGCTGAAATACTTTTTAATCTTTGCTTGCTTATCTTTTATATATTTTAATTATTATTCCTTACAATTAAGTATAAAATTAATAAGTGAATTTAAAGTATTAATTAATTATCTTTAAAGCAGTAATCTATATTTCTTAAATATAAATATTTTAAATAATGAACTACTATGGTGATGAAAGAGAGAAAAAACTATCCTGAATGGTGGTATAGACAGTATCTATTTATTAGTTAAAACCTATTGCATCACCTGTGAAGTAATTTCTCTAATTGCAATGGATTTCTATCGACACTGCAGTCATCAAATCAAGGCGTAAAATTATTTTTTTGTGAGACCGCTTCTGAGTTCTATGTAAATTTCCTTTTATTGCATCAATTGGCTCGAAACAGTGACCACAAAATTGCACTTTGAAGTGTGAAATAAAAAATTACATAGTGCCATTTAAATGAGCTTTGAGGATATATTTATTGAATGTTTGATTAAAAGCCTCATTGGGGTTTTCTTCCCCTCCCGCCACATAATTATCTGGTCAATTGATTAAAATTCATAATGCATGATACCACAGGGATCAAAGAAAAAAGAACATAACATTATCTTGTTTGTTAGACATTTTAATATGGTCTTTCAAGCTCTATTGAATTGATTTATGTAGCTATTGAATTATGTAAATTGATTAAATTATGTAAATGAATTATGTAAATTGATTATGTAAATTATGTAAATTGATTTATGTAAAATATATAATCAAATATGTTGACAGGTAATGATGTAAAGTTTTGATAAAAGCACATTTTTTGCAGTTTGCTAATTAATACTATTAGATTTTAAGAGGTTTGAGAAAACCAGAATTAATTAAAAGATTTTTTTTTTTTTTTAATCTTCCAGTTTAAGTGGCAAAAACAACTGAAGAATTCATTTAAAACTTGCAAAATTTTAGTCAAGTATTCTGTTTCAAATTATCTTTTTTAATTATTTTTGATTATTCATAGTATACATTTTGTTAACAGGGGGAACTGCTAGCATTTAATTCATTTGGGTTAGTACGCTCCCTAACTCACTCATAATTTAAATGCTTATTATCATGGAAATTATTTATAAAATATATTTCAAATTTAGAAATTATTATTTATTGTAATTCTTATTCAATAAAACTTTGATTAAACTACACAGACTAAGAATATATATAAGTAGTTTAGAACTAATTCTAATACTTAGTGGGAAATAATTTTTTCAACTGAAAAATCTATTAAAATTTAGTTTCCAAGTTTAATTTTAAAAAGGGGGGGGGATCTCACCATAAAAAAAATGTTTGGAAAAAAAATATTAACTAACATTTTAGACGATTGTCATTATTTTAATTCTTATTTAGACTATACATCAAGATTATCATATCATTATATGAAATTGTAATTCTTTAAGAAAAGGCAACATTAGATGAATAAACTTGTTTTTAAAAACAACTCAGAATCAATATTTTCTGAAAGAAAAAAAATATATATTATACCACTTCTTTTGCTATTGTTTATATACTTATTATATTAAATTAAGATTTTTTTGTAAATTTATGGTTTGTTTAGAACAATTTGAATGGTTCGTATTGTTGATAAAAAAATTTTATTAATCCTGTCTTATATAAATTACTTATCTAAGAAAGGTTTCTATGGATATTTTATATTGTAAAATGCTTTTTTTTTAACTTTCAGGGAATGTTTTCAAACCTTTCGCTACTCCAACATCTGCAAGAAAAGCTGAAATGTTTTCAAAATCATCTTCAACTCCTTTAAAAAGATCTTTCTCTATGATAGAGAATGATGATGAAGAAGAAACAAGCCTTTTTACTCCCAAGACAAGTGTCAAACAAATACAAGAAAACTTAAATAGGTATATTTTCATCTTTATAGATTATTGCTCAGGTTAATTTCAGGTGCAGTTTTATATATATTTAATTTATTCAGATAGATCCATTAATTCATAATGCCCCTTTGTAACTTGTGCCTCTTATTGTCAAAATGTGGTTTGCTTTTGATGGGATCCACTCTGAACAGATCATGAAGTATCTGGTTCTTTTACATATGTAAATTCATTTGTATGTGTGTGTATTTCACTTACATTTGTATCTTTTTTTAATATAAAATGCTGTGTGGGACAAATTGTCTACTTCAGAATTTTCAGTCTGTTAAAATAACATGATCTGTGGGAAATGTTGCTTAAAGTTTCATTTATACTTTTCTGTTTTGCATACAAAGCCAAATGTGAAATTTTCAGCAGTTAAAAATATAATTAAAAAGGTTATGATGCTTTTTTTTTACTTGTTATTTCTCTAAATATCCTTACAAGCTGTTACACCACTGACTGAAGGGAAATAAAATGCAATATAAATTCTGTGTTCTTCCATATGCTAATGATTCAATGCTACATTTTCTACCTTTTCAATTATTTAATTCTACATTTTGTCACTGTTTCCGTAGAGTTGAGCATTTTTATTACAATCTTTATTTTTAAGATAGTGAAATTTTAAATGTATCTTTACTTTGTTCTAAAAACAGCCCTTACTTTTAAAGATTCCTCATTAATTTCCACAGCTCAATTTTTTCATCTGCATGAAAAAGCAGCAATATTGCCATTTATAAATTGTTTTTAATTATCAATCATGTCCGGGTCACCAAATTGAAGCGCTGTTATGTGGAACTCATTAAGATCGGTTATTAATATGGATTATATTTCTGGAATGATAATTTCAGATTATATTTGAAATTGAAATAAACGAAACTATATCAAGTTACTATATTTTTATTCCATCAAAACAATACTACTGTCGCCACCTTTTAAAAAGACAACTTATAAAAAATAAAGATTATAAAATAGAAATATAGCTGTTAGACATATGTTTAAAAATCACTATTTAGTAAATCACTAAAAACAAAACTTTGACAAACAATTTGATTTTATGCACAAAGATGTTGTACAGTTTATATAGTGGGAGTGACATTCAATCTTTCACTATTTATATGTGTTTCAATTTTATGTTTTTAATACTTTAATTCTTTAAAATTTATCAGGTTAATTTCTGAACATTAATATTTTCTTTTTATTTGTACAAAAAGAATATATATTTGAAATGAGAGTATTTATATAATAATTGTATGTGAACTTTTGACTGAACTACATGCCTTTTGATGTCTGGTCAATACATAAATATGACTATTAGGCAGTTAATCGTTCATTGTTATCAATATGGCATCTCTGCCAATGAATTGTTGAAATTCACTAAATATGTAAGCACTATAATGGGGTAATCAAGAATTTAACAAAACTGTTGCATATTTTCTTATGCTGTCTTTATATAACCTGCCAAACCTGATTAAAATTTTAGTTTACTCCTAAGATGCTTACTATTTTAAATACTATAAATGAATGCAAATTACATAACTATAAGTTTTAATTTATTATATGGTTATTTTGAGAAAAGTTTTGTTTAAGATTTTAAATCTGACTTTATATTATATTGCTATATTCTGTAAATATAAAATATAGAGATAATGTGGAAATTTTGTAATCAATTACATCATTAACTGAATCATATTTGTCTTAAATTTATCATGGAGCAGAGATTTAAAAAGATGTAGAATTTTGCATGTGTACACAAATTTGTATTTTTCCTGTATTTTATCTCTCATATTTTGTTAAAAATTTTTAAAGTCTATATTCATAAATCGGCCATTATGAATTTAGCACTGTTTTCATATTATTTAATGTGAATCATCTATGCTATTGTCTGATCTTCTTTATTGCATTTTTTTTTTTTTTTTTTTGAAGTTCGTGATCTTAAAAACAAATGTAATCTGCTGATTCAACAAATATGAGTAAGAATGCAGTGAAAATTAAGCTATTTTGATTATTATGTTCTGTGCCCTTTATAATCTTTGATTTTCCCCCCTGTATCTCAATGTCAATTTATCTTAGGATCCAAGCTATTTTAATAAAGTGGTAATAGACAAATGTCAGATAAAACTATTTATATATACTAATTGATCAAAATTATTTTTAGATTTATTGTATTAAGCCACTAATTTGTAAACATTTTCTATTGAAAATTATATACAAATCTCATGAAATAAAACGAAATAAAATGATTCAAAAGAATGTTGTGCACATGGTTTGAGAAAAATTAGCTTGGTGAATGTTTTTGCCAAATTGAACTTCAAGTACAGTGCTTCAGATTGTATGGTATATGATCAATTACAATTTTCATTATTATTCTCAAATGTTACATTTATGGAATATTATAGAACACAGTACAAAGTGTTTTAGAATATCATTTACCATGTATGAAGATTTATCTATTTTTGAAGATATGTTCTAAAACAAGCCATTTTATTTTATTTTTTTGTAGTTGGAAATCTCCAAGCCGACATCATTCTTTTTCAAGGAAAAGCTTACCTGCTAAATCTGAAACTGAATTTCATACTTCTAGTACAGATAGTTATGACAAGCAGATACAAAACAGGAGGAGAAGTTATCCTTTTTCAAAATCTCCTTATCATTCTCCAATTGCAAAACAAAAATTCTGTAGCTTTAGAACTGATCAAACACCATATTCACCTGGACAAAATGCTCTTCATCAACAAAAACGAAGACGATTCAATTTGCCCTACTATGATGCATTTGGTTTGATGTCATTGGAATCAGAATCTGGTTTTATTGATTCACACTGCCATCTTGATTTTATTTTCCAGAGACAAAATTATGAAGGAACATATTCTGAGTATCAAAAAGAGCATGTGCATACTTTCCCGAAATCTTATCGAGGATGTGTTGCAATATTTTGCAATCCATTTACTTTTAGTAAAGTAAGCACCATGATGTTGAATTTAAATATTATTTTTACTAATTAATTTCATGTATTTTAATTACAATATAATTTTATTATATTTTATGATTAATTTAACAACAATGTACCCATCAATCTGAAAATTTATCATACATAAAATCAAACTATAATTTTATTAGTTCTAATAGGAAAGTTATGTTTATAAAATAGTGAGAGAAGCTTTTTCTGGAAATTAAAGGGCAGATTACAAACTGTTCTATTGGCCTTTTTAACTTAATTTATAAAATTACTTTTTAATTTTGCTTTATTTTATTTATTATTAATTTATTTTTAATTTTTGCTTTGAAATATATTCTTTCATCCATTTTTTTAAAATTTTATATAGATAAGAGACATATTAGTGAAATGGTAATTTAATTAGACCTCATTGCAACTTGAAAATTATATTGTGCTGTAGTGAATAGTTTCTTTCATACTGCTGTATTATTTATTAATGTTTGCTTTTATTTAATTACCTTATTGCTTTTAAAAGTATATTAAAAATTATTCTAATTTAAAACTTTTATATGAATAATGGTTTTAATACTTATTTCATTTCAGAAAGAAATGTGGGGAAAATTTCTGGAAGAAGACAATGTTTGGGCATCATTTGGTTGTCATCCACATAATGCTAAAGATTATAATGATTATATTGAAAAATCATTATATGCTGCATTAGAACATTCAAAAGTGCGAGCTTTAGGAGAAATTGGTTTGGATTATTCAAATAGGTATTCAATTTTGGAAAACTGATTGCTATTTATGTTTTGCATTTTGTTGCTTAAAGATTTAAAATATTTTCTTCAGAAATTGTTTGTAACGGCAATCACTTAAAAATTATCTATTGACTTTTACTACTTTTAAATGGATTTAGATGAGTCTACTCATCTTTAAAATGCTGAATTGTTAATGTCAGTAAAAATGCAATTGTAATTACTTCACATTCATAAAACCTTTAAATGGTTTTAAAAAATCCTTACATAACTTTCATTAGAATTATTAGTAGGAACAAACATGAAATATATATATTGCTTTACAAGCAATTAGTGTTGTTATCCATTCATTTCATTATTTTCATTGACAAATAAAGCTTCTGTTAGCTATATTTAACAAGTTTGTTTTAAAGTTAATGATATTTTCCTAATTTAATTTTGTACAATACTATGCAAACTAATAAGAACAAGCTTCATTTTTCATAAAATTTGCCCTTTCATATAGATTTCCTGTCAACCAGTTTGTTGCATTTTTTTTTAAGTGAGTTTGTCCTCGACTAATCTAAACTTTTTTCATCATATGATCATTTCACATGTAGCATTTCTACATCAGTTATGTTTTACCTACTTCTAAAAGTGGGCAATTGTGTTTGATATTTCATTCTTGTACAAATGAAAAGAAATGGATGTCACTTCTAGAAAAAGGACTAGACTTATTATCATAAGTCTTTCTTCCATTTCTTTTTTGAAAGTTATCTGCTATTAATTTTTATTCCATGTTGTTTCTTATACCAAGGAATTTTGAAATTTTAACTTAAAAGAATTTTATCTAGTCTGGCACAGCATGACTAAATCTTTGGCCCTTGTGTCAAAAATCAAATCAAACCCTTGCCATAAGACAGCAAACCTGTATAAATGAAGGATATTGCTACTTTAGTTGGAGTGGGAAAATTCAGTATTTGGATTTTTAATTAATCTGTGAAATAAATTGGATACATTTTCCAAAATGGAGGTTTAATCTTTATTGAAACTCTTGTGCAAAAAATGTGGGTTTTTTTTTTTATTTATTATTATTATTAAATAGAACCTTTTCCAATCTTGGGCAGTTCAGGATTGATATGTTCTGGTCAGCACAAAATTTTCTTACTCATTAAAGAAGTTGACAACTATTTTTAGAAGGGTGTACTCTTCTATTTCAATAAGCCTTTGTCATAGTAACAATGAATTAGTACTGACAATTATCTATAAATTTCTCTGATTTAAAAAAATGCATTTTATAATTTCTCACAATAAATCTTGTCTGCTTAAAGTGTTTATTTTCATTTACGATTTTAATGTAAAAATTATAAATGTACTGTAACTTATTTGATCCATGAATTGATTTTACACTAATATGAATAGATGTTAAATCTTTCTTAATTCTTTCTATATCTATCACAACTTTGTCCTGCATTATAATTTGAGAGTTGGCATGTTAACTGCTACTTTTTTTTAATGTTTAAATTTCTGCTTCCTATTTGTGATTGAAGAAAATAGGTTTATCTTGTATATATTATGAATTTGTAACTTTCTACTGCATTATCAATATATAATAATCAGGAGATTCTGTTTGGGCTATTAAAAAAAGTGTCTCTGTCATAACTTTTTTCTTGTCTATCTTATTGTTGCTTAACATTTGATGGATTATACAAGAGGTAGATTTTGGCTCTTATCCATTTCTCTTGTCATAAAAATTATTATTTGTGATAAAATTGTTTTTTAAAAATGGATAGTATATAAAAATGAATATTATCGAATTAAAATCATATGGATAATAAATGAATCAAAATTGGAGCTTTTTTGTTTTATTGTTTATCATAATTCAGTCATCGTTTTTAAGTTTACTAAAATTTACAGGTTAACATTTTGTAATCTGCCATTCTTTTAGCTTTTGACAGGGATCTCTTGGTCTCAGTTTTCAAATATGCTATTTAAAGGTCTTGGGGGGGGGGGGGGGGTAGGATAATTCTGAATGAGTTACAATTTGGCTTATATTTTTCTACCCTGTTCACATATAAAAGTTGTAGTTAGTGATGAATATCTAGGTTTTGAACAAGAGTACAGTTCTTATGAGATTATATAAAATTTTGGTTGGATCATGTATTCTGCTTTAAAGCTATATGCTCATTGTTGAAAATAATTTTATCTTGATGATTTCAAAACCTTAGTGCAGCTTCCCTGGCCATTTTTGTTGCCAGCAATAAAAGATAAGTAGGCATTAATATTGCACCAGATAAGTTTGAAAGTAGCTTAGCTTTGAGGATTATGTCTTACAACTCCTATATCCTTAGATCTAAATTAGACACACTTCTTATGTTAAATAATTATTTAACTTTGTGATGTTGATCCAAGTTGTGGCAGAAGTTATTTTAAAAATTCACAATCAAGGATGCAGTATAACTGCATTGCCAATGCATGAAAATTTGTGAGAATTCAACTATTGAAAAATTGATATAAATTATGGGTCAACTCAATATTTGCTTTCATTTTAATGAAGATTATGAAAATTTGTTTGCAAAACAGAGTTACTTCACTAATTATTGAAGAAAATAATTATAATGAGAAATGTAGGTATAAATCTTCTAAAATCAACTTTAAGGCAAACAGACATGCTCTCACTGTGCTCAATATTGAAGACTAGCCGCCTTTGGTGACCAGCTGGTTCGCCATAAGTAATGCGTTCTAAAATTTTCAATTAAATCACATATTCATTAGCCTTGAAGTGATTCCGGGAATTGATTGGCTTGAAATCAATATTTTCTTTAAGATGATGGACAAAAAGCTCAAAAAGAACACCTTTTCCTAATTATATTCTTTAATTTTATAAATCAATCAGTTTTAACTGTCGGTTATGCTTCCAAAATATTAAAAATGTTTTTTTTGGTGATGTTGCCAAAATATTAAATATGTTTTTTTAAAGAAAGCGGGAAAGGGAAAAAAAGTATTGAATTAATGATACAGATATTGCAAACAATTACATAAATATGCCATTAAGTTGGGATTTCAATGTGTATCCTGTCTAAATTCAATCGGGTTTACCATAAATAAAGAAGATTTAATGAGTTAATGATATAGATATTGCAAACGATTATAGAAACCTTTGCTTTGCATTTATTTTTTTAGAAAATATCACATTTTATGTTTATTTTATTTTATCCAGTCATGTGCAAAATGCATTTCTTTAGACTTGATTTACGATGATAGCTGTTTTTTTATTTGAACTTCTGTCTTTGTTGTCTTTTATTTTATCCAGTCACGTGTTAAGAAAAACATGGTTAAAATATTTCTTTAAAAATTCGTTAAAAATAGAAGCTTATGTTACAATTAAAATACTGATAACCATTAGAAATTTAATTTTTTAATCTTTAAATTGATATAAAAATAATGTTTGTGCGATCATATTTTCGGAAGTTATAGCGGGAAAACGTCGAAATTGTGCTTAAATTTTAATTCAAATTCTAATTAAAAAAATCGAAAAAAGTGCTCTGAGGTGCACATTCTGGACCTCCAAGGTAAGCATGTACCAAATTTGGTAGCTGTAGGTCCAACGGTCTGGCCTGTAGAGCACCAGCACATGCACACACACATATATTGAGCTCTATTTATATATATTAAGTATAGATAAAACAGCATATCTGCTATTTAGTGTTCGTGTTTTTAAGTTATTCTACATGATTATTGTTAAAGATTTAAGAACTATTTTATTGGATTAAATCAAAATTACTATTCATTTGAATTGAATTCTGTAGAACTATTATTTAAGATTAATAAATTAATATTTCTCATATGTTTAAAATTTCCCCCTTTAAAGAACTGCATATTTAGTTACTTTCTCTTAAATCTGTTTATCATATATTTAAAAAATCCTTCATTTTATAGACCAAAATATAGTAAATTTTTAGAAATTAACATATAGTATCTTCAATTCCAGGAATAACTGTATGAAGACAGTACAATTTGAAGCTTTTCGGAGACAGTTAAAAATAGCTTTAAAAAAGCAACTGCCTGTTGTTATTCATTGTAGAGAAGCCCACGAAGATGCAATGGGGATAATAAAAGAGGTGTGCGATTTTTAATCTTATGAATTTAAAATTTTTTATTATTTATCAAATTATTTCTAAAATTTAGTGTTGTATTGCATTGCATTATATATGTTTAATATTAAATGACTTTTCATCGGTTGTATTTTTTAAAAAAGATGTTATAAATCTTTATATAATATTTCATTTATTTAGATCCTCCCAATCGATTATACTATTCACCTGCACTGTTTCACAGATACTTGGGAATGGGCCCAAAAATGGCTAAATGAATTTCCAAATCTTTGTATTGGAATTACAAATGTTGTGACTTTTCCTTCAGCAGAATCTGTTCATGAAGTAGCAAAAAATATTCCTCTGGATCGTTTATTACTAGAAACTGATGCCCCATACTTTATTCCAAAAAGGGTAAGTATATGAAATTTTTTGCAGTTCTTCATTTAAAAATTAAGCTACTACTTATATTAGGGCAAATGAGATATTTTTTGTAGCATCAGGCTATATGTATATATAATATTAGTTTTAGTGATTGTGTGATTTTAGTTCTAGTGATTTATAAATATATATAATAGTTTTAGTGATTGTGATATCTAATTTAAAGTTTAAATAATTTCTTGACATTTTATATTTTATCATTCTTATGTTTATTATTTTATTCATCAACAAAATAAATGAATGCCAGCATTATAATGCTATAATTTGATATATGTTAAATGCCTTGGTGGTAATATTGTTCTAAAGTCTCAAGTGTGCAAATGACAGAAGATATTTAAAAATGGTTGTGGAGAATTTAAAAAAAAATTATCTCAATTCAAATCTTACTGGAAATTTCATAGAATACTCTGCCTATAAATTTTCAAGAATAACGAACAATTGATATAATATGCTGGTATGAAATTTTGAAGTAAATTAACATATGATTTTAATAAATGTGTTCGATGTTCCTTCATTTAGAGGAAAATTAAGAGATTTTAAAGATCATTTTGTTTGAATGCTTTAAAAGAAATTTTAGAATTGTAAAAAATTTCACCATATATTTGTGGTGTTAACTTTGTGTACATTTGATTTATTTTAAACACACTAGATTTTTTTAAAATCGAAATACAGGGAGAAAACTGTGATGTTAAAAGAAAATATTTAGAAGAAAAAGAATGTTGGGCACCTGACATATTCATTTAGATTAATAATATATCCAGAACGATCAATAAAAAAATCTTATTTATATTTTATCCTTCCTTGTATTCTAAAAATATGCATAAATTTATCAATTAATCACTTCAAACAGTGAATGAAAGTAGCTTTAGCAAGAACTTTAAGAAGGGGTAACAATCTAAGATAAGATTATAGTATTGAATTTGCATATGATAGTCTCAAAAAAAATTCTTATGGCTTATATAGTTTTTGATTTTATCATCAGTTTGGTGATTTCGTAGTAATCTATATATTTACTAAGTATTTACTTAAGATAGTCTAATAGATAATAAGGAGACAATACTAAAAATGATACTTTTTTTAAAATTATGTTTATTAAATTTATTTGTTCAGTTATATTGTTGTTTCCAATCTGTTGATTCTTTTTCTTTTGTATGTTGTTTGACTGCACTGTTTTGGCACTTGCTTTCTGGATTTTTTTCCCAACTCGACCAAATTCTATACTAAGTATTATTATATATCATCTGAACTTATTTCTACTAAAAAATGAATTACATCTACATCTACAAAAATGAGTAGTTAGCAGCACACTGTATTCTGCAAAAACTTGTAACATTAATCTGTCCTGAGGCAACATATCTCAAGAATAATTTGACAATTAAAAAAAATGACACAAATGAACTGGGCATGTAAAAATGAAAACTTCACTTAAGAGGACTAAATAAAAATTTTGGTAGTTAAATTATTCTTTTGTGAATGTTGTTACTAAGCAAACAGCGTAGACACATTTGTTTCAAGGGGGTACAAATCTATTAAACCAGCAGATTTAACAGAGAGTAAATCTGTGATTCAATATTTGTATATTCAATCGGTGGTGCAAATAATTTCATTTTTATAAATGATGATTGTAGTAACTTTAGAACAGTTAAATTGACTATTCTAAATTTACAAAGGTAATTTCTTCATTCCTAAATACAATGCTCTTGGAACATTCCATAACTTGTTCAACTATGTGATAATAAATTTGCTCATAAAGCACTTAGAATTGACATTGAATGCATTTGACTTTCTAAACAAAACATTCATTTAGTTACATACAGCTCTTTATATTCCTCAATGGAATAAGCTATTTGAAAGGGATATATGCCAAATTATGAGAAATGTTGTGTGTGGGTGTGTATATATATTTACACTCCCAATAACTGTGTTTATATATTTATGAGCAGAAATTGCAAAAATTGTTTACATTGTTAACAGCAATTCAAATTCTATTTACATGCATACATGTACTTTTTACTTTAGGAAAGACATTAAAATTGAAAAGAAAATTATTTTAATTAGTATGAGGAAGAGTGAAAACTATCACTTTTTTTATCCAGTTACCAAAGCCATCAAAGTATTAAGAAATTGCTTTAGAGAAGCAAAGTACATTCATTTTTATTATTAATGAAGATGTTAATTCCAGAGATTCATTACAATGTAATTTTCCTAATTCAAATGATAATGATCATTATAATCTTCATTTTAGAAACAAGAGTTTCGACTCATTACAAACTGAACTGAAATTATAACATCCCAGGCAAATAAAAATTCATTGAATTCTTTTAAAGCAGATAAGTGGAGTGAAGCCTCAATGAACTCTCTTGAGGGGGAAAAATAATGAAACATGAAATCTTGTGAATCTATCTTCCAGAGACAAATAATGTAATTGGATGAGAATGAGTATTTAAATGAAAAAAAATTGATAAAGCTCGTGTCTCTGTTAAAAGACTCACCCATGTTAATAAAGTCAACTTCAATGAGACCTTAAAAACTGTCTTTCAGTACAGGGAAGTAAAAGAAACAGTATTGTTGCAATTACCACCAGTTTTAAACTAATGTTAAGAAATGGATTGTGATATGAAAATTCTGTATGGATTGATGCAAATATCTGATCTGAAACAAGACCTTTAATTTTTATCTAATTTTGGCTTTTAAGCAAAGTTTTTCTGATTCATGTATTTTATTTAATGGCATTTTTGAGGAAATGAAGTTATAATTTTGGGTGTAGATGATGCTCTGATATTTTATGAAGATGGATAAATATTACTTGAATTCCTAAGTGACCTAAAAACAAAATTTGAAGTATTTATTTGTAATACATGATGCTTTTTGGAAATTGTGACTGGCTACAGAATAAATGGTTAAATTCTTTTGCATTTGAAATTTTGTGTTAAGCTTGTTCTGGAATGATTTCAAATAAATATCACTCCTATCCTATATTTCTGAACTTGGAACAATTTTGCTATCACAATCAAAATCATGGCAAGAGGGTAAACTTATTTTCTATGTACAGAAACATTTGAATCTCTAAAGTTCCATGATCTCACAACATATAGACCTCACAAATATAGCTTTTGTTGTAAATATAATCATTTGTTTTTAAACTAATCCTCTCTAGGTGTATTAAAATACAATGAAACATGTTTTGAGATACCTGAATGCCACTACAGACTATGGCATTAAATATTAACCAACTGATTATGCCTATTACCTTACTGAATATTCTGATGCTGACTTTGTCAGTGACATAACACAAGATAATCATTTCTGATTATATGGTCTGCCTACACTGGTCCAGAAACATATTATAGTTAGAAATAATCAACAATATCTATGATTGAAGTAGAGTATATTACAGCTTCAACAATGTGAAAGAAATAGGGTTTGAGAAAAAATATGGGAATAGAATCTTTATCCGGAGTTAAAATGCTATCAAGTTGAACAAGAATTACAAGTATTCAAAGCACATTGATGTTTGATGTTCATTTTATCTATGAAAAATGTAATTTCGGATTATTAAATGTGAAGTCTAGTGAGAAATGGGCAAGTATTTTTACTAAAGCCTAAAGTAAAATTGAAAATTTGGAAAAATGCTTAACATGAAAGAATTAGTTTTTTATCTGACTACCAGGAACTAAACCATTTTTGTTGTTAAACATTCACTGATTACCTCCAATCAGTATATGCTTGTGATTAATAAAATGGGGAGTAGCATATATTTTATTACTCCCCATTTTATTAACTCAATTTGTGCTATATAAAAAGAGTTAAAACTTGTACATTTCAATTTTCTTTTGTGTGTGCCTTGGAAACATTATTCTGACATTTATTAATTGAATTTGTTACATTGTAAATGTGTGTCATTATCATGATTACTATTAAATGTTATTGAAATATGTGTTATCCAAATAATAAATATATAATGTTACATTTCAAAATATCATTATGAACCCATTGTTTACAGAATTTCATCAAGATTTCAAGAAGTTACACATCTAAAAATTCTTAGCAGCAGAATTATTTGAAAAATGGAAACAAATTGTTGCATTAAAAGTTCTATCCCTTTCTCAAATTCATTTTTTATCGTACATTTTCTTCAAATGCTTAGTAAATTTGCTGCAATGCATCTAATTGTATTTAGATCAAGAAAAAGCATGCTAAACTTGACATTTAAAAAATAATTTTGTTGAATTCATATACAATTTGTTAAAAGTCATAATTGTTGCTATTTGAAAAGTATATGAACATCCTATGCAATTATTCAATTGTGTTGATTTGACTTTTTAAAGAAAAGCTTTAACCCTATCGTTATGTTATGTAAATATTATTATATTGCTTTACATTTTTGCATTTGGATCAATATGACCCATTCAGAAAACTAGGTTTATTATTATTATTATTTTGTAGTAATTTACAAGTGTCATTTACTGTAAAAAAGGTTTAAACACTAAGAAATGGTTTAAAAAATGGTAATATAAGTTTAAAAATTGATCTAATGTTATAAAATAGCTATAAAAATAACAAAAAAATATTTGAAATTAAAACTTACAATAATATAAAGCATTTGTAAAAATAATAGAAAATTATTAGAAATTAAAATTTACTTTTATTTATAATTTGAACAATATAATATTTTGCACGAAACCTACAAATGCGATTCTTACAATTGCAGCATAACATATTAATTTTGCTGTCGTTCTTTACACCTTGTGTGTTTGACACACAATGAAGTATTCTCAGCAGATCCCAATGGTATGTTTCCCCTTTTTCCCTGTATTTATTTCACTATTTTTATTGAGTCTTCACTTCTTGGTAGATGTGGCCTTGCATCAATGTGCAGAAAAATCAGCGATTTTATATATATCCGGTTTCCGGCAGTTTTCCCCTAATTTGAGATTTTTTTTTAAAATAATAAACAAAATTTTGAAAAACGCTTGCAATTAATAAAATGGGAAGTAGCATATATTTTATTACTCTCCATTTTATGAACTCAATTTGTGCTATATAAAAAGAGTTTAAACTTGTTCATTTCAATTTTTATCGTGAATCATTTTTTGCTAATGTTCTAATTATTTTGTTCATTAAATTTGTAATCTTATAGGGCTGTCAAGGAATGAGATGGTCTCATCCTGGTTTGGCTATACATGTTGCCGCACAGATAGCAGCTTTGAAAAGTATTCCTATTGAAAAAGTACTACAGTCAACATGCAATAATACTAAGCGAGTATATAAAATTTAAAATAGACTTTGTTGTTTCAAGAGGATTTTTAGCACAGATAATCGACAACAATTCTATTATCATTGTAGATTCTTTTTTAATGTACCATATGAGACATAGCTATGAACTTTTATTTCTAAAAGCTCAAGCATATGTTTATCTTCAAAGATATAATATGTAAATCTATCTTGAATTGTTATTTTGTTGAATAAAGTGTAAAATCTCATTATGTTCATGCTTATTTAGTTCTAGTATTATTTCATAAATAACGATTTATGACATAATAGAAAAGGTTCTTACCATTTTAAAGTTTTTAAATTCAAATATAAATTGAATATCTGTATATCCTTATTAATTTTATTTTTACTAAAAGTGGATTTTACAAAATTGTAACAACATTGAATATGATTACAAACAGATTTTAATGTATAAACAAAGTTATACTATCTTAATACATTTTAAAATTTATTGATGCAAATAAAATTAGAAAAAAAAATTATATCATAGTTTAAAATGTGCAAATAACTAAAATTAAAAAGGAACATTATTGTTAAAAAGTCTTATAAAAATTAATGTATTTTCAATGTGTAAGTCACTTTGAACTCTTCATAAAACCAGTAAAGTCATCAACTTAATTAGCTTTTTAAGAAACATTTTGTTGTGAATGTCTTAAGCATCGTTTAACTAATAATAATTGTATCTGCTATTTTGATTATTATTAGCAAATATTCTATTATTCAAAGTTTCCAAAATCAAGAATTACTCTTTTTGCCTAATTTGAATCTATTGCTGCAATAATTTGAAAATCAGCTGTGTTTTGTTTCATTTTCATAATGAAAAGAGATATCAAGAACAGCTTTATAACATGATTTATTTGATAATATAAAAAAGTCAAGCATGTATGTATACTAGCTATTCCTTCTTATTATGACATAATATTTAATTTTTAAAACACCATATATAAGTATATATTTACATAGAAAAATGCTTTAAATGAAGAGGGAAATTATTGTTTTGGTTAATAAATGCATTTCTGAAAAGAACAAATTATATTTACTCAGTCTCTTCGCCATCAGTCAAAAATTGTTTATTACCTAAAATATAATATAAAAGAATCTCCTTTTATTTTATGACTGAGTTAGAGCTGTGTAATCTAAATAGGGCTAATATACAAATAAGGATCAGTTTGACAAAATAAACTATTTAGTTAAAATTAAAAATATTGTTTTATTTTAAATATATTCAATGAAATAAGTTTTCAATATGAGCATAATAATAGAAATATAACTATATTGTTTCACAAAAAAATGTTATGGAGAATTTTTGTTACAAGATGAAGTAACATTTAAATTGCATTTATTATTAATGATTCTAAAGGCATAAAATAAAAAGAAGCATTTTACTTATAACCTTTAAAAGTTTTTTAATTCTGCCCTAGATATATATCACATAATCAAAGTGTTAATAATAATAACAAAAATAAAAATTGGCAAATGCCTTTATAATCCAAAAGCAATCATTCGAATGAAAAATAAGTTATTTATATATGAAAACTTGATAATAATATTCTGTTGTAAGCAGTTGAAATCTTTTCATAGAAAAAGGGTTTAAATTTGCCTTCTAATAGTTTTGCTTGTGAACTTTTAAACATAATCATTGTTCCCATTTAGAAACATATAATTTCATTCCTTTTATTTATCTGAGCAGTTGAGTTAAAATTATGAAATATAAATTTAGTACTGAAAGTATAGTGTTATGAAATCCAAATTCAGCATCATTAAATAAAAAGGAAAAAAAGATTGACTGAAATTATATTAAAATATTTCTATGTTAATAATAATACTTCATATAAAGTTTATGAAAAAGAACTAAATATACAAAATATCTAAAAATAAGGTATAATTTAAATGTGCAAGCATCCTCTCACAAGGCCACAAATTTAGCTGCAAAATTAATTAAAAAGTTACAGCAGCATCTATTTAAAAGATTTGACTAACAGGACCAGTGGATTGTGCAGGAAATAAGATTATGTAACTTTATGAGATATATATATATATACATTGACTAAATAATTACGATAAATAATATAATTTTTCTATCACTTAATGCATTTTTCCATTTGGAACTATATCTATCTCTGTCAGCTAAAAAATTTATTGGGCTAAAATAAGAGTGTTCACCCTGTAAGGCATGCATGTATTTTCACAGAATCCTTTTTCATAAATATGTAGTATCGCTTTACTTTTCCCATTTTCATGTTAAACAATTCAGAATATAGCTTCCTTTAATGGAACTTTTTGATAATTAACAAGATTGGGTTTTGAATTATAACTTCAAAAAGAAATCTCTCAGTTTGCAACTGACTTATGTATGTGTACGCCTTTCACAGCAAGATAATTTGTAAGAATTAATGCTCCCAGAATTTTCAAATAAATATTTTATTAACTTAATCTTTTTTACTTCATCTGTGAAATACAGTGGAACCTCGCATAACGAGCATAATTCGTTCCGGAGCTTTACTTGTAATGCGAAACACTCGTTGCGAAACAATTTTTACCATACAAACTTATGTAAAATACAATAATGCGTTCCATGACGAAAAAAATACTTAAAAATTTTAATTTTCAACAAAAAACTACTTCAAATACTTTAAATGAAAACATTTATTGAAAGGAAAATACATACAAATTGTCAATAATCGTGATTCATCTTCATCTTGTCTTCTATCGCGCAATGAACCAGCCTACAATGAGAATTCGATTTTCAGAAAATAAAAAAGTCAGAATAAAAATTAGAAACATACCTAATTCCTTTTTACTACAAAGCTGTCCAGGGTCATTTGTTTCTGCCGACGATCCAAAAGTTGATAAAAATGCGACACTGCATTGTCATTGAATAAATTTGTAGCGCGCATAGCCACTGTCTTATTTGGATGATGCTTCTCAATAAACGATGCGACAGTTTCCCATGCTTTCAGCATTTCTCTAATTTCACTAGCAGATTGTTGCAGTTCTGGAACCTCCTCCTCCCCTGGCAAACTCTCTACACTATCTTGCTGTGAAGCAGAATGCAATTCCATAAGGTCTTCAGTAGTCAGCTGTTGGCTGTGCTCTGCCACAAGTTCATCAATATCGGGGTTATCTACCTCCAACCCCAAGTTCTTGGCCAGAGAGACAATCTCGTTGACTACATTATCCTCAGGCACTGTCTCTGTACTCGTAATCCCACATTCAACAACGCTCTCTGGCCAAAGCTTCTTCCAAGAAGAAGTGAGCGTTCTCTTGGTAACACCCTCCCACGCCTTTTCGATCATCTTGATGCAGACCACAATATGAAAGTGACATTTCCAATACTCGGTGAGTGTGAGATTGGTCTCTTCAGTCACCTCAAAACAACGCTCAAAGAGTGCTTTAGTGTAGAGCTTCTTGAAATTAGAAATAACCTGCTGGTCCATCGGCTGCAGTAACGGAGTGGTGTTGGGAGGCAGGAACAGGATCTTTATGAAATTGTATTCTTCAAGGATGTCATTTTGTAGACCTGGGGGATGAGCAGGTGCATTGTCCATAACAAGCAAGTCATGAAGTGGTAGATTCATCTCGAGCAAATATTTTTTAACAGAAGGACCAAACACTTCATTGATCCACGCAGTAAAAAGGTCGCGAGTCACCCAAGCTTTCTTGTTGGATTTCCACATCACATTTAGCTTAGTCTTCTCAACCTTACACTTCTTGAATGCTCGTGGAGTTTCTGAGTGGTAAACAAGCAGCGGTTTAATTTTTAAATCACCGCTTGCATTGGCACAAAATAACAGCGTGAGACGGTCTTTCATTGGCTTGTGACCGGGCAAAGCATTCTCTTCTACTGTTATATATGTTCGCTTCGGCATTTTTTTCCAGAAAAGACCTGTCTCATCGCAGTTAAAAACTTGTTGCGGTAGGTAATTTTCTGAATCTACGAGCTTCTTGAAGTCGACAATAAATTTTTCTGCTGCCTTTGTGTCGGAGCTTGCTGCTTCGCCATGCCTTACAACACTGTGGATGCCTGTTCTTCTCTTAAACTTCTCAAACCACCCACGACTTGCCTGAAATTGAATTTCTTCTCCGGCCGTTGCTGATCCTGGCGTCTTCTTAACGAGGTCGGCGAAAATTACTTTTGCCTTTTCACGAATTGTGTTTTCGTTAATAGTGTCGCCTTGCAATTGCTTTTCGTTTATTTATATGAGCAACAACCTTTCAACGTCGTCGAGAATACGTAACCTTTGCGTAGATATTCTTGTCACTCCCTTTGACGCATCTACCTCCTTAATCTTGTCCTTGTTCTTGAGTATAGTGCAAATGGTTGATGTAGACCGATTGTATGTGCGTGCTAAATCAGCCACGCTCATACCTCGTTGTCGCTTTTCAATGATTTCATGTTTCATTTGTAAACTTATTTTTAGTCTTTTAAAACTGCTCTCTTGTGGCTTTTTCTTCAGGGACATTTTTACCAAGGTGTATAATATTTGCACAAAAAACGTAATGTCCGGACACACAGTTTGTAAAAATATATGATTAGACTCGACTCAAACACGCGTGCGCAACTAAACACAAACTGATACACCAATAGAACAGAAAGTTCCTTCATACAAGTCGGGAATTCCCCTA
>JAPMOQ010061954.1:0-13853 GCA_026543055.1 Argiope trifasciata
AGGTCCAACGGTCTGGCCTGTAGAGCACCAACACACACACACACACATTGAGCTTTATTATAAGTATAGATAGTTTAGAAATATTTTAATTTAGTACCATTGCTACAACAAGTGCAAATAAATGATTGAATCTTTTAACATTCCATTTTCTGCATTAATTATTAAGTTATTTCCTATATTTTAATTTGGTATCTGGAAATCGGCAAATTAACATTTTGAAATTATTTTTGAGAAGATTGACTCAGTACATTTGTTTTATAGGTAACTGTTGCTGTCGTACTGTTGGTGACCTTGGGGCTTGCTGAGGCAGCTCCTGGAGGTGGACAATCTGGAGGCGGAGGCGAAGCTGGAGCTGGAGCAGGCGCTAATGTGGGTTTTGGTGGTAGTGCTGGAGGAAATGGTGGAGGCCAAGGTGGCGCAGGGGGTGAGGCAGGAGCTGGTGCTGGAATTGGTTTCGATGCAGGAGCGGGAGCAGGAGCGGGAGGTCAAGGAGGAGCAGATGGTGGCAAATAAAAAAAAAAGTCTTAATGCAGAAATGAAAAATGTATTTTGATACTCAATTGTACTTAATTGATGTTTAATTGTTTTCTTTTGTCAATAAAGCTGTGCTTCTATTATGGAATTTATGAAATGTGTTCCGTTCTTAAATGATTTGTATATAATTTCAAATTATGGAAATAGAGTTTTTACCAAAAATAATTTTGCATGTTTTAATCATTCTAAAAATAAGCCTGATAATTTATAAAGGAAAAAATTATTTTATTATAAATAGATAATTTATAAAAATTAATAATAATCGCATTTTTACTAAATTAAAGAAACTCTGATTCTCTAAGACTTAATTTCGAAAGTTTTGATTGTTACTTCATTTAACTAGTGATATGGAATTAGATAAAAATACTTAATTTCTTTTTAAGCAATACTAAAGATAAAATGTTTACTGATTAAAAAAACAACTAAATTTGTTTTAGTCTATTATTTAAGAATTTCATGGAAATGAATCATTGCTAACTTCTGTATTCTAATTTCAAGATAAATCTTATCAAAAAAATAATTTCTGACTTTATCAAGGATATTTAGAATATAAATCACGATGAAATAGCTGAACAACAAAATATAATTTGCATTATTTTCATTGACTATTCATTTATTTACTTTTGAAACGAAATATTGTGCCATCAAAATAAATTACTAGAATAGAAAAAAGTTCATTGATATGAGTACAATTTGAGATGAATCCTATTTTCATCGTATAAACTATAAAGGAATCATTTTGTGCATGTTTTGGGCTGATAGAAGTATAATAACATTTCTTCATGAGAGATTTATTGAAAACTTTGAAAATCGAACAATTTTCTGGATTTAAATATTTTTTATCACATTTATACTAAAGCAACATACCTTAAAAGATACTGAAAAATATCAATATGAAAGAGTTCTAAAACTATTGATCAATAAATTATCATGTGGAAAGAATTTAATAACAAAATAATTCCTTAGTCAAAAAGTTGAATTTCTGTTATATTACCTACTAGCCGCCTTTGGCGACCAGCTGGTTCGCCATGAGTAATGCGTTCTAAAATTTTCAATTAAATCACATATTCATTAGCTTTGAAGTAATTCCGGGCATGTATTGGCCTGAAATTAATATTTTCTTTAAGATGATGGACGGAAAGTTCTAAAAGTACACCTTTTCCAAATAATATTCTTTAATTTTATAAATCAGTCAGTTTTAACCATCGGTTATGCTTCCAAAATATTAAAAAAAAATCGATGATGTTGCCAAAATATTAAATATGTTTTTTTAAAGAAAGCGTGAAAGGGAAAAAATGTATTAAATTAATGATACAGATATTGCAAACGATTACATAAATATGCCATTAAGTCGGGATTTCAATGCATATCCTGTCTAAATTCAATCAGGTTTTCTGCAAATAAAGAAGATTTATTTAGTTAATGATATAGATATTGCAAATGATTGTAGAAACCTTTGCTTTGCATTTATTTTTTAAAGAAAATATTACATTTTATATTTCTTTTATTTCATCCAGTCACGTGCTGAAAGTTGCATTCCTTTAGATTTATTTTGCGATGATATTTTTTTATTTGAACTTCCGGCATTCTTTTATCTTATCCATTCACGTGCAAAAAAACATGGTTAAAATATTTCTTTAAAAATTCGTTAAAAGTAGAAGCTTAAGTTATGCATTAAAACACTGATACCATTAAAAGGCTAATTTTTAATCTTTAAATTGATGTAAAAATCATGTTTATGCGATCATATTTTTGGAAGTTATAGCGGAAAAACGTCAAAATTTCGCTTAAATTTTAATTAATTCGAATTGTAATTATAAATTCGAAAAAAGGGCTCCGAGGTGCACATTCCGGACCTCCAAGGTATACATGTACCTAATTTGGTAGCTGTAGGTCCAACGGTCTGGCCTGTAGAGCGCCAACACACACACACACACACGCACACGCACACGCACACACACACATTGGGCTTTATTATAAGTATAGACTACTAAAAAAAGTAAGTTTTATAATATTTGAACAAAACAATGTTCATAAAAATGAACAAAATAGAATCAACTAAAAAATGGAAGAAAATTAAGTAATCTTCTATAAAAAGTTGAAAAAAAATTATCGGTGCCAACTTTAACTCCAGTATAATGCCGTACAAATGTTTTTTTTATCTAAATGAAAAATTGACGTCATTATAAAATTTTTATTTTCATCTAAGAGATTTACATTTAAGATTTGCACTGCTTAAAAGGATAATTAATGTACAGTAAAATTATATATAGTTCTCCACTCCAAAGTCTGGACGTTTGTACTTTGAGAAAGTTTGAATGAAAATGCATTATTTAAATAGTTTTAGAATTTAATCGATAGATTTGAATAAGTTTTGATCCCATATTATTCGTATAACCTATAAACTACAATTTCATGCTCTAAGACCCTTGATATAAAGATTCAATAAAATTAATATTGATAAGTTAAAAATTACAGAATAAAAACTTGGAAGATAATTGAAATAATTAAACTCCGTTTTTTTGGCACATACAAAACTTGTTCTTAAAAACGTGTTCTTTCAAAATTATTTTTATTAAATTTACTTCTTTGTAAATAACAGGTATAAAAAAGTATAAAACAAAATCGATATCCAATCAAAACACGACTTAGAATGCATTATAAATAGCATTGATGTGTAACCAAACTAAATGGTGTTCCAAAATTAATGGATGATTTGAATTGCATTGGTGCAGTAAAGTGTTGACAACCTTATTAAAATACTATTTGACTGCTGATAGTTTATAGTTAATAATAATGGTGCGATGCACGATATTGCAACTTGTTAACACTACATTTGAATTTGATAAAAAACACAGTTTTTTTTCTTTAAATTGTTATATTTTTACTGAATCGCAAAGTACACAAGATAAGGTATAACACATAGTTAATGGCACATTGGAATTACTCATAATATGGAATAATGGAATAGCACATAGGGCAAATGACTTTCAAGGTCTTGCTGCCATATGCAAGCTTTTATTGAAATTTTCCATTACCAGCTTGTATAAAAGTGGCTGAATTTCGTTGATACAATTTTTAACTTTCTTCTTCGATGCACGCATGCTTTTGGGCTTGTTAATACAGACATTTGACTTTAAATGGCCCCTAAAAAAGAAATCCGATGGTTTTAAATCACATGATCTTGGAAGTCAGCTCACAATGTTTTGAACTATGACCTTCAGACTTTCATTGTTTTTTGAAATTTTCAACAATGAAAACATGTTATTCCATCGCGTAAGACACCATTTTTAGTAAGCATAAATTATCTGTTTTTTAACAGAACTCCCAACACTTTACTACGATGATGGTGGCAAATTCAAACCTTGTGTTAATTTTGAGACAACCTTTACATGAAATAAGATATATTGTAAACAACTAAAATAAAGAAGATGACATTTGAGGCAACTATAAGCTATTTTTTAATATTTTGTATTGAAACTATAAATTCTTTTTTTTAGGAATAGGTACTGCTATCATAGTTAAAATTTTAAATACACACATTTTAGGTATTATTTCATGTTAAAATATACAAAGGGTATTTCTATCCATAAAAGTCTATTTTAGGCCTGCTTACGTATTCTTTTTTTATGGCACAGAATGACGTCACAAAGCAACCGAATCTGTGGTTTCAGAACAAAGCTTTTCTGGATACTCAGACTTTCATGCTCAAGAAATGAATTAATCATAGATTTAATATTCATATTATCCAGAATAATTTGCTATTAATTCACTCCTTTTAACATTTGGCATTTTACGATTATATCCGACTTCTGGATTATATGGAGCAATTATTGTATAAGTAATTATTGTATACCCTTTGCGATACCGTTTTTTACTGTGCGTCTTAAATATATGCACAATAGATTGTTGTTGACTGCATATATTTTTATTGAGTTCCATAAAAATGATAATATTTTTTTTTCTGTATAAAAGCGTTTCTTTTTTTTTTGGAACCGGTACAACGAGCTTTCAACATAATTTTTATTATCTTGATTTTTTCGGAAATTATAAACCCTGCAACTATGAAGACTGTGGTAAGTACTAAGATTTTAGTATTATTACTAGTATTATTTTTGTACTAGTATAATATAAAAAATATGTTTTTTTTATGTCTTTTGTATTATCGTTGGTATTATATTTCTTCTTACATTATTTAAAAAATATGTTTCATATGTATGTGTCTTTTGTATCATAATTGGTAAGATTTTGGTACTAGTATTATTTAAAAAAAATATCGTTGCTTTATATTTGTCTGAAAAAATTTAAATACTAAAGGAGTTTATGCAAGGTTTGTAGATTTCTAAGTAACGCTATTCTTGCACTAGATGCAATCCCTCCCCCTTTCCAAATCAATACTTAAAAAAAGATTTGATATAAACGATTTATAACATAATAAGCTATTCAAATAGGCTTATTTTTAATAAGAGGTTTTACTTATAAAACATCATAGGAGATTATTTGATCTAAAACTTGTGTTTCTATCCGTTTATTTTTTTCTCATTGAATCAAGTGGAATTTTCTTTCATTAGGCTGGTTTTTTACCTATGAAATTAACCATATGGTGAAATTGTACGGCAAATTATATCAATAAAAGGTTTTTTTAGTTTAGTTTAGTTATAATAATGTCCCGTTTCAAAGCAACACGAAGGCTATTTTGGTACGGACCTCGTAATTTTGAACTACGGTCAGGACGACACCTGAACTGGCACCCCCCTCTCCAAACCATGCCACACCAGCGGGAGGACGTTTGGCCTGAAAGATTTAACTTGCAACAGACCCCCTCACACGAAGGATCTTTGGTGGAATCGAGTCTCGAACTTGAAACCCTTCGATTCCGAAGCCGAGACTTTACCATCAGGCCACCGCGGCCCTCAATAAGATGTTTAAAAAAATCATCAGAACTATCATCCGTCACCTGCTAATGAATAGGATATTTATTTTTATTTCAAATCTAAATGTGAACATCAATAATATTCTACATTTACTATTTAAAAAAATCTCCTTATGCAATTTTTCAATTGTTTAAATTCAATTTATTTTTTCTGTGAAATATTTACCAATAAATTCGTAAAATTAAACCGGAACGGGATATATTACTTAAAGATTCATCCATTTCAAATGATATGATATGCATTTTTTCTCCTAATGTAAAAACATGCTTAATTTCAAATATGAAAATTACAATAGTACTTTCAATATATATAGTGTTGTTTTTCTTAGAGTTTATAGTGTTTTCACTGCATTGTTATATCTATGATTTTCGTGAATTTAAAGAAAAACAGCTCCATTGCTGTTCTTTCTATAACAATACCTTATGTCAATCGAATTACTGAATAAAAATTAATAGTTTTATGTAAACACACACACACACACACACACACACACACACACACACACACACACACGCACGCACGCACGCACGCACGCACGCACGCACACGCACACGCACACGCACACACAACAACAACAACCTTGATGATTATAATATTTTTGAGTATTTAATTTCCCTTAATATTGTTATTTATAAAATGATAAATTGTTAATGTTATTCAGTATTTCTTAGTATTTAAAGCATTATATATTACTCTGAGTATATTAATTACCTTATTCAAATAAGAATGTGTTTTATTATATTCTCTTCTGTTCTAAGGAAGAAAAAACGAATTGAATGGGGAGAAAAAAAAGTAATTTTCAATCCCTTACTTTGACGTGTTTTTAATCTAAGTACCTGGCATCTTGTTGGAAAGTTGTTATCATTTGCATTCTTATCCAACTTTTCCATCTTTTTTCAACCTTGGTAAAATAAAATTAACATTGTTGTATTTTCAACTTAAGAACAAGATATCTCGTTGGAAAGTTATTGTTTGAAATATTTTGGAAATCTCGTTGAAAATATTTTGCTGGCAGCTATTATCTGGTCATGCTTGTTCTAATAGAAACTAATATGTTTAAATAGTATTGGTCTTTTATGCAATTGGAAATCATCAATCGAAATTAGATATGTTATGATTTTTGAAACGTAATTCAGATAGTTACATTAAAACTTTTAGGTTATTTAGAAATATTTTTTTTTAGAATTTATATTAATTATATTCTATTATAATTTTTTTTGCTGTGTTCGTTACTGTGCAGAATTAAATATTAAAATTGTTTCAAATTTTGGACTTAATAAGCCGAAAGAAAGACTTCCAAATGCGTACTCGATTCTTTTTAATGTACTATGAAATGTATCATATAATTCAAAATTCACTATATGTACAATGCACCTGAAAGTTAAAAGAAGGCCTCCCCCTTCTAATTTTTATTCATTTATATGAATATAAATATTTTACTTATACCTGGAAATGGCTCAAGATAATTTTATTAAATGTAACTTGCCGATTGAAATCCTTATAAAATTAGGAGACCGCTTTGGCCTTGCAGTAAGATCTCGGCTTTAGGACCCAACCGTTTCGGGCGGGTGATCTGATTCCACGAAAGAACCGTAGTCTAAGCGGGCTTGGCGGAGGCCAATCCCCCCCCCTTCCTCTGCTGGAGTGGCGTGGAAGCTTCGAAACAGGTGCTGTTCTAGTGATGTGATTGCAACTCAAAATTACAAGGTCCATCCCAAAATAAGCTTAGTGCTGTTTTAAAATGGGTAGTTAATATAACCAAATTAAATCCTGATTAAATTAAGGATTATTTTTTACCAGCTGGTACCCGGCGCGTTGCTGCCGCAGAAGAAATAATTTTGGAAATATCGTTTGGAATTTAAAATATCTGTCTTGTTTGATTAGGAATGACAGAAAGAATAATATTAATTTCCGAATAAAATAAGAATAATACTTATTTAATTTGGAAATGAATAGATCATTGGTATTGAAAGATATATAAAGGAGAAGCATAAATAAGATTCATTCTATTTTATTAACTTTATTACTTAAGACGCAATCGGACGAGCTTACTGCAGCGCATAAGAGACATGCAGACAAACATTAATTTTTTATTTATATAGATTGCATAATTTTACTATGCCTATAACCATCCCTTAAATGTATTCGAAGTTTCATCGCAATCTTATGAGCAGTACGGCAGCGCATAAGAGACATACATACAGACAAACATTCCTTTTTATTTATATAGATTTCAGAATTTTCGCTGGTAAATTATTCTGAATTAAATTTTTTAAACAACATTTAGTATGAAGCTCACCATATTACTTTTTTCAATTAATAATTTTATTATCTTTTAGATTACTTTATTGATTGTCAGCGCTGCTGTAGTGTATCTAGCTGAAAGCTCACCTCAAAATGGTATGGACTATTTCAAACAGGAGACCTTTTCTTCTGCTTTCAAAAATCCAATGGAGCGGGTTGGGAATATGGAAATACCAGGAAAGGAGCAAGCTGAAGATGGAATGGAGCAAGCTAAAAAAGCAATGGAGCAGGGAATGCAGCAAGCTAGAAGCTTCACCAACTATGGAAAATAAATTTCTTGAAATACGCCACGCATTAATTAGTTTCTATTAACCGAAAGATTCTTAATATAGTTTTTTCTGTAGTGCCTGGATGTAATAAATACTTATCAATAATGCAAACAAGTGTGTCATTGTATTGCAATTTTTCAATTATCTCTGTATATGTAAAGTATTATGGTTTTATTTAATCAATACGATGGTATTTGACTAATTTTAAAGTCACGTGACTACGCTGAAAATTAGGATAGTGAAAATTTAGGTCTCATAGAAGTCTGATAGAGAAATGTATTTTATTCCCCTTAAAATAACTTTAAGTTCGTATACATTCACCCAGAAATGCATACTTCAAAAGGAAAAATTTAACAGGTATCAAAGCCTTATCATTTTAATAGCTTTATTTTTCACCATTATGAGTATGAGTTATCTCACAGATATCCATCAATTTAGTGGTTTTTATAACATTTAATAAATAAATGATTAGAATCTTTTAAAGAATATAATATTTACAATTAAAGCTTTTGATACTATAAAAACTACTTTTCAATTTTTAATTAAGAAATTCAGTTCATAAAAATCATACAATTATGTGGATAAAAGAGCTGAATTACAAAATTTTAAAGTAAACATTGTAATTCATATTTCAGTTTACGAAAATAATTTTAGGTCAGAGAAAATATTGATTGGATTTTTGATTGAATCCAAATAAAATGGTTTAAATCCTAGAATGAATTAAATGACTTATAAAAGTTATAATAGTAAACTTTTTTGTTTTGATCAAAAATTAATTAAAATGCATTCGATTTATAAGAGATATTTTAGCACTGTGGTTGTTGGAAATTCAAGGACTGAGAAAAAAATATTGAATTAAAAACATCAAAGTTAATAAATATATCTTCTTTCAATAACTCATAAGTTTCATTTATAATTTATTATGATTGTATTTATTATTTCAGTTCTATTTTTATATCTGACTGTTGCCTTTGGCGATCATCTAGTTCCTCTGGAATATTGGTTGCAATGAAGTGCTCTATGCATAACAATAATAGTATATATTCTCCCAGAGATGTATATTTAAAAACATAATTTTAACATAATAGTTTTGCATTTTTCATGCCCATTGTATATAGGAACTATCCTATTAGAATAATGATATAAAAAATTTCCTATTTTCTAATTTTCTGTGTAACTTGATTTTATTTTCAAATTCTTCCTATAAATTGCACAGATATAAAATACAATTTTTTTCTTAGTATTACGTTGGAAAAAATCAGCAGTTAAATATCCCATGAAACAATGGAAAGATTATATTCAAAACTCTGAAGATATTGTTGTAAACTATACTTGAAATATCTTTAAATGTTAATTAAATTTAAGTTTAAGAAAGTTTGAGAGTAACTAAATTGATATCCCTAAAAAGATTTTTTTAAAGTATTAGGTGGTGTAAAATTTCTTTTTGCATCGGAAGTTATGATAAAGAAACCAAAAATCTCGCCTAATTCTTAACAAATAAAAATTTAAAAAAAAATTGCTCCGATGAACTAATTTTTAAGTAGTACATTGGCATCACGAGATCAAAGCACACATACACACCATCATTATTAGTAGAGATTTGTTTTGAATAGTTTTTATGATTTAATAGCTATTTGCAAGTATTAAATTATTCAAAGTATATAATAGGAAAACAAAAAAGAGAATTTAAAAAAGGAAATTCATTGCCTACCAAGTTTTTGTAAAGAATAGAAAAAACTAATATACTTACTAACAAGCTGAAATAGCTACAATAATACAAAATCTAACAATTTAAACGGTTAAATATTATCTCATTTCATTCAATGGAAATGCTAAAAAAAGTTTTAGTCAAGTCATTATATTAGAATAATTTTTTTAATCATATTTGACATATGAAACTTAATGAAATATAATACATTTATACTTAACATTAGATATTTTAAATTGAAGTGGGTCCATCCCAAAGTTTTCTATTTTGTTTTAACATTAACTATTTTATTGAACAGTTGAAAATAACCATTACTTTTGGGTATTGTGGATCTAAATGAATCTATGAGCGTTTCTTTGCATAGTTGTGCAAGAAATGTGACCCTTGGATAAGCGTCAATGATGAAACAAAAAGAAATACATATAAGTACAAGAAATGCTTACAAAGAACAATTCTGTATTAAAGGCGAGAATTCAGAGTGTTTAGGCTACAATAGATATCTATGAAAGATATCTATACGAAATCGATATCTATGTTTTAAAATTGTATTCCTATTAGTCGAGATCACTCATCAAAGTATACCTATTACTAGCAAATTTATTAATTTGTTCAGCTGGAAGAAATTATTCAATAATGATTTTTCTTATCAGTATATAAAGATAGGAATAGTTATGTTTTGTAACACTTTAAGTGCCAAACTTATTTAAAAAATCTATTAATCACATTTTAAGCATTAAATGTAATCAACAAAAAATTTCTGGAAAGCATTCTCTCTGAAATAATAGAGATAAGTTGTTCCAAACAAAAGTGAAATTCAGCAGCCTTCACATATGATTATGTACTATAACATTTTTCATATATTCCAATCGAATATACTCTTTGAAATAGTGCCTCTTTCCGGTGAATTTGAACTAAAATTTAACACGTATTTTCTTTTTGAATATGAAGATATCAATCTAAATTTCTTGTAAAAAACTAGTTATGTTTTTTGAGTAAACTGAGTTCACTTGAGAGAGAGAAAGTATACCAAACGTTAAGTGAGTTTGCTCCAAACTTTGATTATGTATCTAAAATTTTTGTGATGGGAAAATAATAGCTGAATATACTGGCTGTCCCTAAATGTTTTTTTTTGCTTTAATGTCGCTGAAATGATCACAAATGGAAGGACAGAAATCCCATTAACAGATATTGTCCAAAATTCGACTAAAATCTACTCCTTTAATGTCAAGACCAATTTCATTTGTGTAACTTCTTTCGCTTTGAAATTATTATATTAAAAATAGACAAAGATGAATTTGATAATGAGTTTTTGAATTCAACATTATGCAAATAAGAATAGGTCGTATCCTTAAAATTAAGTACATACATATAAATAAAACAGACAGATTTTTGATATTACTGATTAAAAATTCGAAAGTAATTCAAATTTTACAAAAAAAAAAAAAAAGAAAAAAAAAAAGAGGGGAAGTGATTAAAATTAACATGAAACTTTTGATCTTAGCTACAACTGTAAAAATATTTTTTTCGTGTTTACTACAATTTTCAAATGTATTGCTCAATTTATTACTCAATATTAAGGTCATACATCTTTGAAACACGTTCACATTTTTTGTTGTGGGAGTATATAAAACAATCACGCAATCCAGGGTTTTCAGCAACTACAACGGCATAAATCGAAAACAAGTCCAGGAAGTACAGCTAAAAATTTATTTATTAAACTTGGAATAGTGATAGGGTGCATTATTTGTAGCTTTGTTCAGGAACAAAAAAACACCTCTTCGCAGTTTACTATCACGCAAAAAAAGAAAAAAAAAGAACTAACTCGAAATTTCTAAATACTGCATCAATGCAATAAGGGTGCACTGTTTATTTGCACATTTAGAAATCATTTGCAAAACCACAACTAACAATACCCATATTTAGACCAATTTCCCGTTGATAAGGTATAAAAGATTCATTGATGAGCGATTCATATTATAATCTGCACATCTGGATTCAGATATATATTGATTTATATAGTTGCGACAAAAATCCTTCAAAGATGACGAAGGCAATGGTAAGATTTAAAGTATAATTACTTGCATTTTTTTCATGTTTAATGTTTCCTTTTACTTAAAATTTCTACGGATTTTTTGTGCACATTAAATGTTTTATTGTATCTGCTGTCTTCATACCGATTTGATGAATAAATCCAGAGAGTAGATGCCTGACCTCTGCTGATGCCTATTTAACCCATCGTAGTATCTGCCATCCTTATGTTGGTATAATAGATTTTTAGAGAGTATATTGCAGATCTTTAAAGCACTGTAAATCCATCGCAGTGCCTCTATTTTTATGTAGGTGTGGTAAATAAGTTAGAAGAGTAAATTGCAGATATTTAAAACACTGTAAATCCATGGCAGTATCTCCATTTTTATTTGTTACGACAGTGGATAAGTCCTTCTAAATCATAGCAAATACACACGTAGTTTTAGTTGGAAATATGCTTAAATATGAAGGAAAGAATGACATTTTATATAATTTCAGTCAATAACTATGTTTCTGAAAAAGTTATAAATTCTTATTCATTAAATGATCTTCCGATCGATCATTCTTATTTAGCAAAATAATGTTATCTTCTAAAACATAATAAGGAATACCATCGTTTCATGCTTAAAATTTACTGAGTTAATTAATCTAATTACCTATTATTTTAAGAAGCAATTTAATAAAGTAACCAAATAGTAGCATATTTTTAATTTGTAAATGGTCCCATAAGATCATTCTTATAGAAGTGAATTTATGTCAAAAATTTTGTTGAAATAATAATTTCCAATATTTCATGTCTAGAAGTTTTAGTTCCAGAAGAATGGATTATTTGCTATTCAAAAAGTTACAGAGTAAAAAATTATATATATATATATATATATATATATATATATATACTGAAGTGACAAAAGTCATGGGATAGCAATATGCAAATATACAGATGGCAGTAGTAGCGCAGCGAAAAAGTATAAATGTGCAGTTCGTTTTTCCGAGCTTTCATTTGTGTTCAAGTTATTCATGTGAACAGGTTTTTCGTGATTTATGGCGGCACGACGAGAATTAACAGACTTTGAACGTGGAATGTTAGTTGGAGCTAGACGCATGGGTCATTCCATTGCGGATATCGTTAGTGAATTCAACATTCCGAGATCCACAGTATCAAGAGTGCGCCGAGAGTATGAAATTTCAGGCATCCCATCCCATCATGGAATGCGCAGTGGGCGACCACCTGCACTTAACGACCGAGACCGCCGACGTCTGTGTAGAGTGGTCAATGTTAATAGACACGCAACACTTCGTCAAATAACTGCAGGAATCAATGTGAGACGTACGAGGGACGTGTCCGATAGGACTGTGTGGCGAAATTTGTCTTCCTTGGGCTATGACAGCAGAAGACCGACTCGAATGCCTTTACTGACAGCACGACATCGCCTGCAGCGACTCTCCTTGGCTCTTGAGCATATCGACTGGTCCCTAGAGCAGTGGAAAACCGTGGCGTGGTCAGATGAGTCACGATTTCAGTTGTTACGAGCTGATGGTAGAGTTCGAATGTGGCGCAGACCCCACGAAGTCATGAACCTAAACTGTCAGCAAGGCACTGTTCAAGCTGGTGGTGGCTGCATAATGGTGTGGGTTGTTTTTACATGGCATGGATTCGGTCCTCTGGTGCAACTGAACCGATCATTGACTGGAAATGGTTATGTTCAGCTGCTTGCAGGTCACTTGCAGCCATTCATGGACTTCACGTACTCACACAACGATGGGATTTTTATGGATGACAATGCGCCATGTCACCGGGCCAGAACTGTTTGCGATTGGTTTGTAGAACATTCCGGTCAATTCCAGAGCATGATCTGGCCACCTAGATCGCCCGATATGAATCCCATCGAGCATTTATGGGACATCATCGAAAGGTTCTTTCGTGCCCAAACTCCTGCACCATCCACACTTTCACAATTATGGACGTCTATACAGGCTCAATATTCCTGCAGAGGACTTCCAACGACTTGTGGACTCCATGACACGTCGAGTTGTTGCACTTCGCCGGGCAAAAGGAGGACCGGCACGATATTAACA
>JAPMOQ010061964.1:0-19648 GCA_026543055.1 Argiope trifasciata
ATAATATACCCTGAAATATCTTTATTCCGTATTTCTGTTAGATTCATTGTGATAGCTCATATATTGGCCAAGTTATTTTATGTCCAACTTATGTTAAATATTTTAAGAAATGTGTACTTTTTTTTAAAATTTTGAAAAAAAAAAGGGGGGGGGGGGATCTTAGCAACTTTCATGAAAATATCTTGCATATTTATATATTTTTATAAAAAAAGAAAGAAAGTTGAATGGAGACACTGACAAATAAATTTTAGTTTACAGCATTTTCTTTTACAAATGAAATTTGTGTTAAAGAAACAATAGAAAACTAAAATTGAAACTTTACTGTATTTAAAGTACAATATTTTTAAACTATAAATTTTCATATCAAATTCTTCAATATATCCGGCAAGAGTTGCTTCATTTAATGATAGAGCCGAATGAAATTAAAAACTAACATTGGGCGATTAACACTTAAAAAGAAATTTCATGCTGAGTTTGTTGTAAACGTTTTTATAAAAAAATTATGAAATACAAAAATATAATAAATAATACAAATAGTTCTTTCCTGAAAAACATATTCTTCGACAGACAAATTTCGAAGATTCAACTTTTTTTTCCCTCGATTTCTTGTTGTTTAGAATTTCTCTGTAATTATTTGTCTTTAAGAATAAAAAGAAATATATTTTATTTGCGAGTTTCTTTATTTTTAATTGTTATCAAGGGTTCTCTAAATATGCGAGTGATTTGAAATCCAAGAGTATTCAATCTTAGAACGATAAGTGTTCGTAATTCTTTTTTTCTTTTGTAAAGAAAAATTATCGGCCAAAAAAAATTATGTTATCTATAAATGAAATATTAACAAAGTCATCAAACAAGATTCAATGTGTTTACATTTTGGCATTAATTGTTAGACTGCCATATTTTTCATTACTTACGCCATGCAGAACGTTAGACTGAGTTTAAAAATTTGTACATAGTTACTTGTTAGATCTGTTATTTACCAAAAATGTTTTTAGTTAAAAATTAAAATAATTAATATGTAATTAATTATATATTTAATAACATATACAATAACTAACCAACTATAGCGGCCAGCTCTTCCACCCAGTTTACCGACTTTTTAGGTTGTTAAATGATTAATTTATTTGATACGACTGAAAAACAGGAATCTAATCAGTGTACTGTAAATTAAAAAAGTGTATATATTACGAAATAAAAGAGGAATGTTAACTGGTAAACTAATTTCACTAGGAAATAAAAGTAGTAAATAAACTACTGAGTTAATGACAGTAGTTGATGAATATGTAATTGATGTGATAACATATAGTTGAATGTGGTAAAAACATGTAGTTGAGTGTGGTATAGTTGAAATATATAGTTCTAATTTTTCCAAAGCATTTAAAAATATTTGTTTAGATAATATATCAAATTGAGTTAAAAAAATAATAATTTACATTAAAGAGAAAATTGTGCTGAAATGAAAATTGATGTAACTAAAATTGATTAGACTGTAAACTAACTGATTAGAATACAAAAATTATTTTTTAAAAGGTAACAAATTTAGAAAAGATGAATATCATTTCCAACTTACAACCATACGAATAGACTAAAATTAATTCACGGTCGCCAAAATTAAAATATTTTAAAGTGAATTGATGGCAGTTTTTTTTTTTAAATTTTTTGAATCTCTAAAAGCCATTTGCTAATATTTATAATATCCATCCAGAATAGTAAATTTTAAGCGAGTTTTTGGACGATTGGCACGATTTTGATGAGCTTGTTGAAAAATCATGAATTAAACTGAAAGCTTACCACGATTTTCTATTCTACTGGTATCTATTTTTGCGCTATATATATATATATATATAATCTTATTTAATAATTTATATATATTATTAAATAAGATATATAATTAATTAAAAATTATTTAAATTTTGACCTCTTTTTCTGATAACTTCGCTGAATATTACTATGTAAAGACATTTTCTGGACATATTTTAAAACGCAAAATATTAGGCTTCGATTATATTAATTTTATTTCCGATCGATTCTTTGAAAATTCAAACGTGTTATAAAATTCAATTCTTCAAAATTCTTTTTAATCACAGTTATTAGCAATACTTTTTTGTTATATTGAAAACTCAAACCATTTTCACTGTTTTATCAAATCTTTCGTAAGAGGTTTTATCATATGATAAAAAATTACTATTTTGAATATCAAAAAGCATAATTTTAATTTTCAATTAGCATAATAATGTTTCAAGCTAGCATTCTCTCCATAAATTGAGTGGTCTAAAAATCATTACACACAAAAATATAATAGTCGTCAGTCGAAAACTAAACAGATGAATCGAGCCTGAAAACTTAATAGACTGTGATTCTCCGAATTAGAGGTTTGATCTCTATCAATTTTGCTTGCTTATATGAATACTCCTAAAGCCATTTGGGCCGCGGTGGCCTGGTGGTAAAGTCTCGGCTTCGGAACCGGAGGGTTTCAGGTTCGAGACTCGATTCCACCGAAGATCCGTCGTGTGAGGGGGTCTCTTGCACGTTAAATCTGTCAGGCCAAAGTCCTCCCGCTGGTGTGGTGTGGTGTGGAGAGGGGGGTGCCACTTCAGTTGTCGTCCTCGTCATCTGACCGTGGTTCAAAATTACGAGGTCCGTCCCAAAATAGCCCTCGTGTTGCTTTAAACGGGACGTTAATATAACTGAACTGAACTGAACTGAACCTAAAGCCATTTAAATGATTTTCCACAACACACATCACGAAATTAACTTTTAAAAAGTGATAATTAAAACATTGAAATTAATAACATATTTGTTTCAAAAATTCAACAAAAAAATATAATTTATACACATAATTTCCAGAAGCATCAACAAACTAAATGATTATAAAACTTGATAAATAAATAAATAATAAAATAAGAGTAATAATAACTGGATTAAACTTTTAAATAGTTGGTCTTGACTTGATTTTCGATATTCTTTCCACTGGTTCTGTCAACCGTCTCTCTGGATCAAACTACAAAATGTTTTGAATATCAATATCTTATAAGATTGGAAAATTGATAATGAGGCGAACTTATAAATTCAGTACTTGTATTAGCTCAAAGAGTTTACAGTATTTCTACATAATTACGAGCATAGTGTACAATTTATTTTCAGCTATTGAAATAGTAGAATACCAGAAGAAGCATTAGTTTTATTTGTGATTTGAATGGTAGTCTTTGCCTCTTTAAAAATGTGTGCAATTTATCAAAAGCACGAATCCTTTCTTTATTTATTACTAGACGCCTTTGGCGACCAGCTGGTTCGCCAAGAGTAATGGGGTCTAAGATTTTCAATTAAATACTTATGTGCCTTGCTCTCTTTATAATTTCTCTGCCAGATATACTTAAACTTCGAAAGTCACGTAACACTGATTTACTAAATTAATGATATAGATGTTGCAAACGATCATAGAAACCTTTGTCTTGTATTTCTTTTTTAGAAAACATAACATTTAATATTTATTTAATTTCATCGATCCCGTGGTGAATGTTACGTTATTTTTTTCGATTTAATTTGCAGTCATAGTTAATTTATTTTTTAATTTGAACTTCTGTCAATAAGATTTCAACAGTTTAATAAAAGCTATTTTTTCCCCTTTGCTCGTTCATTATTTATTTTAGAAAATGTCACATATTATATTTCTTTTATTTTATCCAGTCACGTGCTAAAAGTTGCATTTCTTTAGATTTAATTTGTAATGATAGCTGTTTTTTTTTTTTTTTAGTTTGAACTTCCGTCAATAGGATGGCGACATGCTGATAAAACCTAATTTTTTCCCCCTTGACGTGCTCGTGCAGATTATATTTTATTGTTTTGTCCGAAATATATTGTTGTAAAACATGGTTAAAATATTTCTTTAAAAATTCGTTAAAAATAGAAGCTTACATTATAAATAAAAAAACTAATACCGTTAGAAAGCTAATTTTTTAATCTTTAAATTGATGTAAAGATCATGTTTGTGCGATAATATTTTCGGAAGTTATAGCGGAAAATCGTCGAAATTTCGCTTAAATTTTAATTAATTCAAATTCTAATTAAAAATTCGAAAAAAGGGCTCCGAGGTGCACATTACCAACCTCCAAGGTATACATGTACAAAATTTGGTAGCTGTAAGTCCAACGGTCTGCTCTGTAGAGCGCCAACACACACACATACACACACATTGAGCTTTATTATAAGTATAGATTGAATCTAAGTCACTGGGGGTCTTAGATCCAATAGGAGAAAAGTCCAGGTGTACAATCCGTAATCTAACCATCGAAAGATTCTTGAAATAATAGATAACTTAAACCAAATTAATAACAGACCTAGTACTATTGCAGATACTCTACGAGTTTCTTATTGCTGTAAATAAATTGTTTACATTACTGAGGATAGCTACTGTAAACAAATTTTACATGCACTGGTGACAGCAGTGAGGACGATAAATATCTCAGCATTTCAGTCTAAAACCAAAGTAACATTGGCTGTAATTATACTATTGTCATGATTGAGCTTTCACCTCTTGTACAAGTGCATGATGAGTAAATTTATCCCCAAGAGCCTTTCAGTTGTCTACAAGTATAATAGTTGAATAATTTTAGCATATGTATTATAATCCTTTTATACTTTAATTTCCTTAACTTATTTCTTAGCTTAGCTGAATTTCCGCATCTCTGCTAGTACGGTTGCTTTTAATAGTCTGTCCAAGATTCTTTTTCTATCAAAGACGAAAATATGACCTAAAAAATTAGTTCCACCATTTTTATTTACCATTTTCTTAATTTTTATCTTGTTGCAATGGTCCCAAAATATGTTTAGTGTACTGATATTAATAATTAGTGACGTAAAAATGATGCCTCAAGGATAGATGGTATAATTTTTCCTTCTCGTTATATTTGGTATTAAAAAGTGGATAACCGGTGACCTGGCTTAGGGGTGACGCTTCTACTCAGGGTTCTCTACCCTGTGTTCTATCTGTGAGGTGTGCGAAAATGCCCCTTGTGAAAAGGGGTTGTGCTAGCGAATATATGTTACATCTTAATATGGACTAAAAATCAGATGCCTTCCCTCAGGTGCTCAGGGGTCATGGCCCTAAGAAACTACTGCATGTTCGGCTTAAATCGCTAACAGTTCATCAGAGGGCTTGTAAGGAGCTCTATCTGTGAGGTGTGTGAAAGATCCCTGCTGTAAAAAGGAGTTGTGCAAGCGAATATGTGTATCATCTTCATATAAGCTAGAAGTCAAACTAAGTTTATTTCTTGCCATTTTGTCATGAAACCCTTGGATTGAAGCTAGTGATCTTCATTATACTTCCTCCACTGCATACCATGTCGAATTATTGTCAAAAAGTATGAGGAAGTCTGATGAAAACATGAAAGTTAAAATGGTACTTACGTATTAACGCAACCAGGCCAAAATTTGCATAAATCGCCAAATTTGGCTACCCTACTTACGGCAACCCTACGTGTTATACGTGGCTTTTCGTAAAGAAATCATTTTGCTTACTGGTTAGATTGAATGCTGTGAAATACTTTAACTATGGGTATTTGGGATCATCATCTTGACTCATACCTTATCGAATTTATATGGCGCCAAGCTCAAGCTGTTAATGGCGAAGACGGTTTTCAATCAGTGCTAAAAGCAATAGCCAAAAGATTTCCGCCGAAAAAATAATTCTGCAACTTATTCAAATTCGAAACCGGAAAGGTTTAATTGCTATTTTATATTTTAAAACAAAATAATATAAAAAAAAACTGTATTAAAAAGTATCTGTAATTAATGAATGTACATTTTCTTTCTATTCATACTTTCTTACTCAAACTTACAAATCGTGCCAACCTGGTTGTGATAATAAGTAAGTACCTTTAAAATAAAAGAGTCTGCTCAAATGTTCAGCATGGAATGACTTATTGAAAAATTTCACCTAGTAAACTCAAGAGCATAGTCTCAAATTTGGCTATTTTTTTAACCAACCGCTATGATGGCTGCCCTTTAACTGCTTCAGTCTTAAAAGCCAAAATTTAATGCCAAATTTGAAGAATCGTCATTTTAAAATAAAGTAAAGTTTGGAGACATTACCGTAGTTTCAAATCTAATTTCATTACGTTATTCTGAAGTACAACCCTAAAATTATGATAATAATTGCTAATAAACAGTAAATAATGTACGAAGTCATAAATAATCAGTATGAATATTTGAATGAATATCGTTTTCTTTTCAAGGTAATGGGAAGAGGTTTTGGTGATGAAATAGACGTTAAAATCTAGTTAAGGATATTAAATTACTTAATCGAGGTGCCAAGCTGCCAAAGGCAGGTATCCAAATGGATGAGAATCACTGTTTTACAATATCATTAATCAAATCAGCAATATTGATTGGCGATTTAGCATTGTTATCATTCTTGAAAAAGTGAAGGAACATACTAAACTAGATTTCAAATTAGAGCACGAAAATTATGACTACATGGGTTAACCTATATTTGAGGGTGCCGCTTGATTTTCGCCAAGTTTTGGCAGATAGATGTTTTACTGAAATTTCCTTGTTTTGGACGCCATTCTTATTTGAATGGTGTTCCGCGCGAACAGCAATGACGCCAAACAAAAATTGTCTATCTCGCCAAAGGGGCATCCTCAAATATATTTTAACCAACTACCTGAGTCATTCATCTTGATACAAAACATAAAAACTAACAGGGCTTGCACAAAATATATTTTAGTATTTATTCTTTTAATACATTGTTCAGAACAGGTTTCATATACAATCATTTTCACCTTAAAAGATAGTTTCTCGCCAAATTTTGGCGAAAAAAACGAGTGGGGCACGAAAAGTAGCAATAGCATAACCAATCGTCAAAAAATGTTTTGTGTCGAGTTTTCGTTAACTCTGTGTTCTCAATCAGCAGGGGCTGCTATTTGTCAATAACATATATTAAAGATTTCATTTTATAAGAAACATATATAAATATTTGAAATTATATCGAAATCAGAGGCATTTAGTGTAAATTTGGGTGCACCTTCAATTGGTGACAGATTTCAGCGATCAAACAAAATTTATGATTTCTATAATGTTTTGTTTTCATTGATGTTACTGTTGGATTACCAACCGAAAATCCTCTTGGTGCTGATTTTGGCTCCTAAAAATCAAGGGGCTCCCAATAGTAAACTTTTATCAAATTGGATAAACGCGATGATGTAGTAACAGTAGAAGAGCGACAAAAACAAACAATAGTGAAAAAAATAATGCCAATATAACCCAAAACAAAGCGCCACCTAAAAATTGCTAACCTGGAAAGGCTCCAAATGACTGTATATCAAAGCTTAGCCTTAATGTCCTATGTAATTAAAATATTGAATTTTAATTTTACAATATTGTTTAATACCATAGAGTACCTTGAATTACTAAGAGAAGTGGGTCAATCTTATTTTAGCCCACCTTTGGCGACTTTTTCAAAATCTTGCCAAATAATCAGCGATAATGATTCCAAAATGGCAACCCTGACAACATCTGAAGAAAATACTTCAAATACTTTCAATTTGGCGAGATTTTGAAAAAGTCGTCAGAGGTGGGCTAAAATAGGATTTTACCAGAGAAGTAAATAAGAATTTAAAAGGTGTTCTTACTTTGCGTAGCTCATAATGATGTTTATGCCAAAGAGAAAGCATAGATCGATTTATATCAAACTCAGTGAATCCATCCTCGTGGGAAAAATTATCATGCTTTTGTTCCTCTCTGAGTTCACTTTGTAATATATCTCGACAGGATGATAATTGATTTAGAGACTCCCCTTGAGTAGAGCAGTCTTCCTTCAACTTTTTATAATTCCTCCGATCGTCATATCTATTCCTAAAAATAATTCGTTCATATAATTGATTGAAGACGCATTTTATTCGTAAGTAAGCTCTGAAGAGGCCATTGCTTCCGAATGTCATGGTTGACTGAATGGCCTTAGATTATTGCTGTTTTCTCACATTTTTTTTAAATTTTTTTATCAAACTCTAACTTATTTGAATCCCATCTTGTAAACTTTTAAATAATGGAGTTATCATTGTAATAAATTGAAAATCACATTGTTGCTGATATTTTTTTTGCACTCTTACGAAAATGAAATGGTACTAAACAATATATAATAATTTGAAGTAATTTGTTTGTTTTTGCAAGTGTAACTGATGCCACGATTTTAGTGAAAATTTAGACTATGAGGTTTTTAATAGTCTTATGCCAGATTTACGCTCTGCCAGGCTAGAAAGACTGCAAAATGCTGTTCTGTCGATGGCAAATAATTGTCCCGACGGGACAACAACATGCAGCTATATTATGTGTGTTTTCACCGCTTATGTGTTTGTAGAATTTGGCAGTTTATTGGCCTGAAAAAAATTGATCACTTGTCAAAAATTAATTCCGATATTTTTTGCTCTTTGTTGTTTCTGATGTGATGATGTATTTTTTTCTTCATTTCATCTGCCATTTTGTTCCTATAATTTTCCAAATTTAGGTATGTTGATCTTTATTTTACCATATTTCTTTGTGTAAATATCCATCATTTAATTAAGATAAGCAGTGAAAAAGAAAAATTAATGATCGCCAAAATGGCAATTTGTAAGCAAGCATGGAATGCCTGAATCTATTTTATGTAATTGTAGCAAACATAAATTAGTCCCTTAGTGCGCATGTGCTGCCTACTGGCCGTCTGTAAACCCAGTGGTACTTTATCATTATGCGGCACAAAGAAAAACTCGCCAAGAAGTCGCCAAATAATCGTTAGTCGAGAAAAGTGAAAAATTGGTGAAAATGCGAAATTACTTCAAATTTCACATAACTACACTTGGCGACTTTGTTCGCGTTTTGTTCATATTGGAGACATTTGTTTTGTCATTCGCTTCGCTTAGCGACTTGACTCGAGTTTGACTCACATTTGTGACACCTTGTGCGTGTATAAAAGTACTAATTCAGCATAATAATTACAAAACTCTTCATAAGAAAAGCCTCGATATTTCGATATCGAAGATGCGAAAGGAATAAAATAAATTAGTATGCAATTAAACTTCATATTTTCTTTAACTTCACGTGGTTTGGTGCTGTACTGTATTGAAATACTGCAATTCAATATTTATATACTATCGCAATCATATATCCTTTCTTGAGCGGATATTTGTCGAACACGATCTCCAAGCAGTTCACTACCATTTTGTTTTTAGAAAATTAGACTTAAAAGCCTCCAAATTTTGTCAATATCATCGCATTAATACATAACCGCTAGAAAACTGAATGGATTTTTAAATCCTTTGGAATAAATTCATATTTATGAAATAGAACGACTTTAATGAAAGTTAAGTAGATTAAATTTCTTTTGTCCTTTATTTTAGGAAGGAATGGGTAAAATCCTATTTTAGCCCATCTCTGGCGACTCTTTCAAAATCTCGCCAAATCGAAAGTATTTGAATTAAAAGGTTAAGAAAAAAGAATTCTTACCTTTCGCCAAAAAATGTATCGCTAAATATGGTAATCTTGATAATTTTTATAGCAACCTAAATAATCATTTTCTATCATTGCCTTTTGTCATATAGAAAACGATTTTTTGGGGAGTTTTTGGATATTTGGTACGATTTTATAGCGCTTGGCGAGAAGCTTTATATGTCTTGCAGTATTTAAAAACTTATCTGAACTATATAAGAAGTAAGCTAACCGAAATTTATTACATTTAGAAGAATATTTAGTTGTCAACAGTTTGTTAAATATTGAACTGGAAAAACAAATACTTCTCGAGTCATTAAGTTATTTAGAATAACATCTTTTGCTGGTGAAAATTCTATAGCTCCGTTTCTTCAATTTGCAAGATATAATTATCTTTCTGGCAAAATGCCCAGCAAATGCAAATATGTAGCAAAGATTTGCAACAAAATTTTCATTTTACCTTCATAAGGTAGGACAACTGGTAGGATTGTCTAAAAAATTTAATGGCTTTGAAACCCAAACAATCAACAATTTTTAGGCTATATGGATTTTTTACATCTTGGTGTACATTAATCCTAAATCTTATTAATCTAATATGGTAAATGTTGTCATAGATCTGATTAAAAAATAAATGAAAAGCCGTATATCCTTAGTTATATCGAAATGATTATGGTTTATAACTTTAAAAGTTGAAGTCCTGTTAAGAATTGAGATTAATGTATAATTTTTTGCCAAGCTTATAAAAATCGTGCCAATCGTCTAAAAACTGGACAAACGTCTGCCATCGTGGTTACTAATAGAAATGGTAACAAACAGCTCTTAAGATGACAATAAAAAATTTCCACAGTTAAAAAAAACAGCTTGAAAACTATTACACCTGGCTCACCGAACTGGCAATCGGACATTAATGTTGCATTTAGCCAAAGTGATAAACCTCATGGATTAAAATATACTTAAATGTGACTTTTCACACCGTTCACTCAGTATCAAAGTAGTTGGCGTACAACTCAATAATACACAAAAAAGCCATAAGATTATTCGCTTCCATTTTCTTGATTAGTTTATCATATTACAGACAAAATCGAAAGAACATCGAAGTATATTTCATGCCGCTTAAATATTTTATTGACATAAAATATTTCTACTTCAAAATTTTGAAAAAAAAAAGCTACAAGTTAGCATCAAGCAGTAGGTAATGGACTTTCACATGGCTATTTTCTTTTAAAAAATTTAAATGGCAAAAAATAAAAATTTGAAAATAAATAAATAAACAATAGTTAAATTAGTTATTAAATTCGGTACTTTTCCATTATACCGGGGCAAATCTCGCCAAGCAGACGTTTTGGCTACAGCACACTGTCGCAATTTTGGCGCTGGTGATTAAATGGCTACGACTTTCTTTAAAAATATAGCGGTAAAAGGTTACCGTCGGTGATATTAGGTTTAGCGTTGGTTGCATCATTATTGGCGACTTTTCGCCTGCGCCGGTATAATGGAAAAGTAACTTAAATTCAAATGTGTCAAGAGCTAATATTAGCTCTTGACACATTTGCATTTGGCAAATATATATTTGCCAAATTTTTTCAGAACATATAGCTTTAACATCGCATAAAAAATCGTAAGAATTTCTGAAAGATATTTGAGTATTCATAATTATGCAACTAAGAAATGAATCGATAACAAATATTGGTGAAAATGTGCTTTAAGCCCCCTGCTTGGCGCATTTTTAAAAAGTCGCCAATTGGCACGTTTTTGCGTGTTGTCTCGCGAAGTTGAATGCTCAGAGAGACACTATGCAAAAATGAGCCAGTTGGTGACTTTTTGAAAATGCGCCAAGCAGGGGACCCAAAGCACAGATTAACCCAAATATTGATATCTCCAAAAGCTGCATTCATGAACGAAAGCACTTATTTTACAACTGTCATTTTAAAATTCCTTTTCCTTGCACGTTAAATCTGTCAGGCCAAACGTTCTCCCGCTGGTGTGACGTGGTGTGGAGAGGGGGGTGCCAGTTCAGGTGTAGTCCTCGTCATCTGAACCTGGTTCAAAATTACGAGGTCCGTCCCAAAATAGCCCTCGTGTTGCTTTGAAACGGGACGTTAATATAACTAAACTAAACTAAACTTAAAATTCCTTTATTGCAATTGAGTAATATGAATCTTATACTGAGTCTATTATACTGAGTATAGTATATTTGAGAGCATATTTATATACATTTTTTATTTTCTACTATTTTCGACAATGTCACCAAATCTATTAATATTTTTTCTTAAATTTCTTATATTAAACAATTTAAAACTCTGTTAGTTTGGTTATTTTTCGTCTTGACTAGAATTTTGTACACAATTCCCCTACTTTATAAAATGGGATAATATTTTGAGAGTATGATATTATTTCTCACTGGTTGAAACGGCTTGAAGAATGCAAAGTGGATAATCAAGATGATTGATCAGATAAACAATATTGCAAAGTAATCATTGTTAGATACCTATATTTTTGATTTTGATGACATGGCATCTTTGGTATCTTTGGCGAAGGGAATGATGATACTAGATGGGTTAATCTGTGCTTTGAGTCCCCTGCTTGGCGCATTTTCAAAAAGTCGCTAACTGGCGCGTTTTTGCGTAGTGTTTCTCAGTGCATTAAACTCCGCGGGACAACACGTAAAAACGCGCCAGTTGGCGACTTTTTAAAAATGCGCCAAGCAGGGGACCCAAAGCACATTTTCACCCACTAGATGTCAACTGCTTCATCAAATTGCCCACTACGTTTATTTAACTGGTCTTTATATGTATGTCACAATAAACTTGATAACCTGTGGCTTCTTAAATGAGTCTCTTCATAATGTCATGGATACCAAAACAATGCCAAAAGCCTAAATTCAAAATCCAGACGCTGATAAGGTAAATAATACTATACATAGAGCTTGCTTGCATTTCTCTTGTTTGTTTTATTTACCATATTGGCAAAAAATTCATGGGACTCATTAAAGCAGATTTTCAATTTTAAAAATCCGTTTCGCAAACATTTGATAACTCTGCTGGGGAAATTGAACAGATGTCCCTTGCTATAAAATATCGCCAACCTGATGCGCTCCGTTGTAGAATTCCAAAGTCGGCTTGGACTCCATAATTGCCCAATAATATAAAATACAAAAATACCCATTGACAAAAAAAACTTTACATTAAAAAAAATCTGAATTCGGAACTACTTTGATATCCCCCCCCAAATCGGAAATTTAGCGACTTTTTTTTCTCGCCAAGCAAAATATTTGCTTTTGGCGCCTTTTTTCTCTAAAGATGGATTTTAAGCTGAAAAAGCTGAAAAAACCTAAATTGGCAACACCAAAATAAGAAACAGCAACCCAAAAAATACCTTAGGGAGTGCCAGATTTGGCGCGTAATTTTTGGAGGGGTGTATCAAAGTAGTTCCCTGAATTCTTATCAAATTCATACAAGAGACTGCACAACATAGTGTAAGATATATTCATGATGTTTTTCAATATTGTGAATATCAGGCAATACACAGGAGATATTAAGACTGTGTTGCTGGGCATTTTATGCTAATAGATACTGTTCATATTGCTAGCTAAAATTTTCCCATTATTGCTTGTGACTTATGAACTTGCTAGTTAAGCTAGGTCAAATGGGACTAGTAAACAACAATACATAAAACATTAATTGATTTTAAAATATATACATTATTAATTTTTTATCACCTTGCCAAAACCGCTACATCTCATAATGGGTGTTTTTAACTGTACATTTAATGACGCTAGCTACGGAGTTTAGTAAACATTAAAGAAATGAAGAATATTTAAAATTTATTATTCAATTATAGAATAATGTTTCTAATTATAATCTCAATAAAGGAAGCTTTTAAAAAATAATACCTGCATTTGCTTCTGTTGCTCATTATAGAAGTAAGCTCAATCAAAGAATAATTAAACTTTTTTTAAGTATACAAATTTAAATTTTACGTGAGAAAAGTATTTATTTCATTAATTGCCAGCGATAGAAATATGAAAACTTTAAAAGATTCCTAAATGAGTTGGATGAGTGAGATCAGCGTGCTCTCTAACACTATGCGTACTGCTTAGATTATGAAAGTTTCTTAGATATTAATTTGTCCCGACATCATGATCTCTATTAGTCACACATTACTTTAAAAGCATGTTGTATTAATAACTTGTTAATGACAAACAAATCACAAAGAATTTTAATGTGAGTTCGATACATGATAATAGTTTAGGCCAAGATACAATTTGTAAATTACATCATGCTGACTGAATGAAAGAAAACTAGCTGATGTGATATTCCCAAAACTTTTTAGCACACACTGTAATAATACCAGAGAACGATTTACATTGCAGTGACATTCAATATTTTCGAAATATCAATCTGTGATATGAATTTAGAATTTTCATTAAATCTATCATGCGATTTTCGGCAAGTATTTTTTGACAATTAATCTCTCGTATGCAGTTAATAGCATCCGAAAATCAAATATGTTCTTTAAATACGTTTTTCCAACCGATACGCGCACTTTGTTTATAAAATCACATATCAAATTTAAGATTTTATTGCATTTTTGAATTATCGCGTTTATATGTTTTTGTAAGTACAGACTGATAGATAATAAAACTTTGCTGGATTTGGTTCAAAATTTAACAAGTGCATTAATAAGTAAACTTAATAATATGCTTCATGCCGATTAAATCTATGAGCAGAATTTTACTCTTTTGGCTTTCGCCGTTTTGTAGCTATCGGGTTAAATTATATTCAACAGGCTATTACCTCTGGGCAGATTCTTGAATGTAAATATTATGGGATATGGAGCGACAAAGGCTATAATCCCACACTGGGCAAATTTCACACAAAATTTGAATTTTTAATAAAATTAAAGATATATATTATTTATTTGTTGCTTTTGGCAATAGCTAGGTCCAAACTCGCGATCTTACGGATGGTAGTCAGATAACATGACCACAAAACTAAAAGTGATCACTCAATCTTGAGGATGTTATCTGGTTTATAAAGCTACTGTTGGAAAATTGAGTCAGCAGATTCATATGTTATAACCTTGGCGCCCACGCGCTCTGCTGACGTCAGTAGATATTCCTTCCGCCAGATCCTCAGATGCTTGAGAGATTTTGTACGAGACCGACGTATCGTTAAACGTCGGAAGATGGCCGAATTAATGATCATATAAGCGCGTTGTAAATAATGCATGTATATATTATTCATTATCATATTATGTCTGTGCCCTAGAAGAAATAAAAAAGGATTATACCGAAACTGCACTCTTTTTCTTCAAACCATATTTACAGAGATGTTTTTATCGATGAACCCGTGGCAGCAAAGGTAAGAAATTATTTACCTTTTATTTTATTGATTTTGGATTAGAAACTCAAAATCTGGCATCCCCTGCCTTGATATTCTTATTTGAGATTGAGAGTGCATTTATAAGATTGAAAATTTTTCGCAAACATACTTGCGTAATTTTCTAATTTGAGATGGATATAGATGCCATTAAAAAGTTAAGAGCTCCTTTAAGGACAGCTCTTACGAGAGTGCTGAATAAAGCATCAGAATTACTAGAGAAAAAAATTGAGGATACAGATATTCTTGCGGCACAGATTGTTCTTATAGAACAAAAATACTTTTAAATCGCGGAGTCTGTTTCCGATGTTTAAAATCTAAACCTAGACATATCGCGCGTTTTTGTAGGCATACATTTAATTGTTCAATATGTAAAGGGAATCATTTGCCTATAATGTGTAAAGGTAATGATGAGTTTTCGGAAAATAAAAATAAGGAAAGGAAGTCGGAAGATAAAATTGTTGCGGAGAGTTCTTTAACTAATAAAACATGCATGCGGCAAGTTTATTTACAAACATTAGTGGTTAAAATTCGCGGAAAGGATAAAACTAGAAACATTCGTGTATTAATTGACAGCGGGTCAGAAAGGTCATACATGTCAAAATATGCAGCAGAAAGTATGGAATATGAAGTAATTAATGAGGAATCTATTTTACATTCTTTATTTGGGGGTTTAGAAACGTCTGAGAGCCATAAAAAATATTTGGTTCATTTAAGTAATGTAGATAACAGTTACCATTGTAATTTTGAAGTGTTGGATCAGGAAACAATTTGTTCCAATATTTCGAGAATAAATTTGTTCCCCTATGTAAAAGATCTTAAATCTAAGAAGATATTTTTAACTGATGTATCGCATACTTCTGATGATCAATTACTGTATAAATCATCCCCTTTAGAGATTCATTTGCTAATTGGGGCAGATGTTGCGGGTAAGCTGTTAACTGGGAGAGTAGAGGAGCTTAGTTCAGGGTTAGTATGTGTAGGAACTAAGTTAGGTTGGACGTTGATGGGAAAGACGAATGAAATAGAAAAACATGACAGCACAAATACTGTTATATCCTGTCACGTTAATGACGTAAACATTTCTGATTTTTGGCGATTAGATACACTTGGAATTTTTGAACCGAGTCAAAATAAAACTCGCGAAGAAATAGAATTAGCGGCTAAAGAACATTTTTCCCTAACTGTTAGTAGAAACAAAGAAGGAAGGTATCAAGTGCGTTTGCCTTGGGTGGAGGGTCATCCCCCATTAACGAATTGTAAGGACATTTCCGAAAAGAGACTTGTTAATTGTATTAAATCTCTTAAGAAATTGGGGAAAATTAAAGAATATGAAACCATTTTTGATGACTGGTTAGATCAAGGTATTATTGAGGAAGTATCTAGCACAAAACCAGAACATTATTTACCTCACCGTCCTGTTTTTAAAGAAAACTCTACGACAAAGATTAGGCCAGTCTTCGATGGCTCTGCCAGAGATAAAAATTCACCATCAATTAATGATTGTTTAGAAAAGGAGCCCAATTTGGTAGAGCTAATTCCCTCTCTCCTAAATAGATTCAGAATGGGAAAATACGGAGTTATTGCCGATATTGAAAAAGCATTTTTGCAGATTGAGCTCCATGAACAGGATAGGCCTTATTTAAAATTTTTGTGGTGGCAGGAAGGGAAAAAAGAGCAGTTAAGAATCTTTCAGCATAGGAGAGTTGTTTTTGGAATAACCTCAAGCCCTTTTTTACTAGGAGCCACTCTTGAATTTCATTTGAAAAATGCTCCCCGTGTCTACAAAGAAACAGCCCTAAAACTTCTGAAATCATTTTATGTGGACAATTGTGTCCATAGTGTGGACAGTAAAGAAGAACTGGTAAAGTTCATTGAAGAGTCACAGGAAATACTTGGCCCAGCAAAATTTAATTTGCGAGGGTGGGAGCATACCCCTTTTGAAGAATCTGATTTAATAGAAGAAAAATCCGTTTCAGTGTTAGGCTTAAAATGGAAAATAAAAAGTGACTCTCTAACTGTTGACTTACGAGATTTAGATTCCACCATAGAAGATAAACCTTTAACAAAAAGAATCATTTTATCGATTGTGCATAAAATATTTGACCCAATTGGATTTACCTGTCCGTCCACATTACTGCCAAAACTTCTACTACAGGAATGTTGGAAATTAAAAATAAGTTGGGATACTGAATTGCCATCTTACATAGCAAATAAATTTTTGAAGTGGAAAAATCAACTGAAATTTTTAAATGATATTTATATTCCTAGAAGTCTAGATAAAAATGAAGCACTTAGAAATATAACTTTGCATGTATTTTGCGATGCTTCGGAGAAATCGTACGCTACGTGTATTTTTCTCAGGAGTGAAAGTGACGATTCAGTTCATTGTAATTTGATACAAGCTAGATCAAGAGTCGCCCCACTTAAATCAATTACGATATCTAGACTTGAACTGTTGGCCTGTAATATAGGTGCTCGACTATGTCAATCCGTGAAAGAGAGCTTGGGATTAGAAGACGTTGCAACACGATATTGGTCTGATTCTAGTAACGCACTTTACTGGATTAAAAAGAACGAAAACTGGGCTACATTTGTTTTCAATCGTGTAAAAGAAATTCGTCTTTTAAGCAACCCAGACGATTGGAATCATATATCCGGACAAATGAACCCAGCAGATTTACCATCTAGAGGTTGTGATTTTAAAGACCTAGCCAAATCCAACTGGTGGTTAGGACCTCCTTGGTTAAAAGAATCCCCTGAAAATTGGCCCAAAACAAATATTTTTCCAGATGAAAATATTATAAATGGTGAAAAACGTAAAACAATTGTTAGCATTACGAATACAGTAAAGGAGTCTAAAATTTACAACATTTCCTCTTCTTATCCTAAACTTCTTCTAGTTATGTCCTGGATTTACAGATTTTTCAATAACTGTAAGTTAGAAAAGAACAATAGAAAATTAGGAAGAATAACATTGGAAGAAAGAAACCTAGCAGAACTTTCATTGTTAAAGTTAGTACAACAAGAATCTTTCACTGGACCTCAAGATAAGCGTCTACAAAAATTCCAGTTATTAGAAGATGAATATGGACTTTTGCGAATTAAGACAAGACTCTCATTAAAGGAAGATTTAAAGAACTTTAAATTTCCTATCGTGTTACCCAGTGAACATTCGTTAGTTGAAAAACTTGTTCGCTGGAAACACTGTTCTCTAGGCCATGCAGGTGTTCAAATAGTGATGAGCAACCTCAGAGAAGAATTCTGGATTCTGAAATACAGAAAGACTGTCCGTAAAGTTGTCAAGAACTGTGTTACTTGCAAGAGATGCGACGCACGACCAATAGAAACTCCAACAGCTCCATTGCCAGTTGACCGTCTCAGAGCTGCTTCTGTCTTCGAAATTACAGGAGTAGATTTCGCCGGTCCTCTTTATTTAAAGAATAATCAGAAGTCCTGGATTGTCATCTATACCTGTGCAGTATATCGAGCTATACATCTCGAGCTGACCACTTCACTATCTACAGAAAGTTTTCTTCAATCGTTCAGAAGATTTGTGGCTCGTCGAGGAAGACCCACGATTGTATATTCGGATAATGGCACAAACTTCGTAGGTGCAAACAACCTAATCAAAAAGATCAATTGGAGTAAGATAGCTCAATACAGTACAGTCAACAAGATAGACTGGAAATTCATCCCTCCGTCTGCTCCATGGTGGGGTGGGTTTTGGGAATGCTTGATCGGGATGGTCAAGCGAATACTACGTAAAGTTCTAGGTCAGACGTCCCTCAACTTCGAAGAACTGACTACCATCATGTGTGACTGTGAAAGTGTCATCAATAGTCGACCACTCACTTATATAAGTGATGATCCTAATGATCTAGAACCTCTCACTCCTTGTATGTTTTTGCAGGAAGTTAAAGAAATCGGTACACCTGAACTAGATCTTCTGGACTCTAAAGCCCTGAACAGAAGATTTATTTATCGACAAAAAATTCGAAGTGACCTGAGAAAACGTTTTCGCTCAGAATATTTGGGACAGCTGAGACAATATGAGAAAAAGACACGAATCTCACCATCCATCGAATTAGGCGAAGTTGTCTTGATATCCTCTGACAACGTAAAAAGAATGGACTGGCCATTAGGTAAAGTCATCGAAATCTTCAAATCGCCTGATGGACATATCAGACTTGTGAAACTGAAAACCAAAGGTGGAGAAGTCCTACGTTCAACGTTGAGACTGTATCCTTTAGAAATTAGTGAATCTCAAAAAGAACTGTTACAACCTGTGAAACAGTGTGAAACGCGAGAGAATAACTTTCCTTGTGATGATTCCTGCACACCTAAAAGTGATTCTCATGATAAAGCTGAACTTGATGAACCAACTTCTAGGTATGGTAGAAGATTAAAAAATGTAAAGAGACTCATGTTATAAACTTTTTTTAGAACTGAACTTTTTCTTTTTTAGAAGAACTCTTTTTAGAACTGAACTTTTACATTATACACATTTATGGACTATAATTGAAACACATTCAATACTAAATAACTAATTTTGAATAATACTTTGGTTTATCGTGATTATTGCAAATATTTTGTTACTTTGATATATTCTCTTTATTGTAATATTTTCTTGATTTATATTCGTTAATTTAAACATATTGTTAATTCAATTATTTTGATATCTGTATTGTAGTAACAGAAAATTTTCTTGTTAATTTGAAATTTGAATTTGTTATTTGAATTAATTTGAATTTATGTTTGAGTTTCCTGTAATTGAAACTCAAAGGTGGGAGGATGTTGGAAAA
>JAPMOQ010061966.1:0-13898 GCA_026543055.1 Argiope trifasciata
TATGTTATCGTTTGCAATATCTGTATTATTAATTTAATACTTTTTTTTCCCTTTCTCGCTTTCTTTAAAAAAACATATTTAATATTTTGGCAACATCATCGAAATTTTTTTTAATATTTTGGAAGCATAACCGATGGTTAAAACTGACGGATTTATAAAATTAAAGAATATTACTAGGAAAAGGTGTACTTTTAGAACTTTCCGTCCATCATCTTAAAGAAAATACTAATTTCAGGTCAATCAATGCCCAGAATTACTTCAAGGCTAATGAATATGTGATTTAATTGAAAATTTTAGAACGCTTTACTCATGGCGAACCAGCTGGTCGCCAAAGGCGGCTAGTATTGAATAAGAAAAAAGTTTTGATTTTTTTGTGTAACAATCAAATCGGACTATACTGCATGAAGCAAATAAAGTTTGGTGGGATTGTAATGTTCTAATATTTCTTTATACTGCAGAAAATAAAATATCTTATATATAAAACCATTTGTCGTAAAGGTAGCAAATAAATAATGCTAATTTATATCGTATTTCTCGCAAAACAGAACCCTACTATCGTTAGAACTCTGTAACTTTAGATGAGGTGGGACCTCTCATTTCAAGGTTGAATACTGTGTCAGTTATGTGGTGATGAAAGTCTTGATTCGATAGTTCGAATGGATAAGTGGATGATTCCATTCCGCAAGACGACAATGATAGATCACGTACAACTCGATTGATGGAGAATTACATTTGTAAGGAAATTATCATGCATTTGGGCTTGCTAATAATGTATGGATTTGCCGATAAGTTTGCCGGACTTGGATCCAATTGAGCATGTTTTGAATGCTTTAAGAAGATATATTGCTGTCCTAAACATCTCCTTACAGTCTTCGAGTTTTCTAGACCAAGCAGTAAACCTAGCTGCCAACTTAGTTATAAAATATCATTTTGAGCAGGGAATGTATCAGGTCTGTATAACTTTTAGAAATTATCATTTGCATATTGGCAAAGATCGGACATTGAATTCAAATATTTTATTGATATGTTTCCAATTTATGTATTTCCAAAACAGAAAATAAATCACTTATTATTCTTTTTGAGAAGTGCTGTTTGATTAAAGTTTAAGAAAATAGATATTTTACAGCTACGCATTTTTTGGATTTTTTTTTCCTTTAATTTTTGAAACCAGGATAATGGAAACAAATATTTTTCTGAATCAACCTCGTTTTCTTCATTACATCGTTGTAGTTGTTACTTATTCCCCTTGGATTAAACTCCAATTCAAACCAAGCAAGAGACCGAGAAAAGAGGGGTGCAGTAACTTCTGATGGTAAGAACCCTTGAACACTTGAGAGCAGAAGTCCGACTTTAGCTCATATAAAGATGACTCTCACACATTCTCTTTCACAACCCCTTTTTACGGGGGTAGGGAATGATGGCTCTTTCACACATATCACAGATCAGAACACAGGGTAGAGAGCAACCATACCCGAACCAGGAATGTCCAGATCACGGGCAGACACGCTACCCGTAGGCTAGGATGCTTGCTCATTATATATATAAAGTCATAAATCAATAATAAAAGGAAATATAAGAGGTAGATCAATGCAGTTTAAACTCATTAATCCTATAAAGATGAAGTCAAAGCGAGCTGCATAAAAGAAAATGCAGTGCCTGTGTTTTATAAATATTTTTTTCTTTTCATTCATGTCTTTTACTTTCCACATTTGACACTTTCATTTTTGTATTTTCATTTTGATGGAACGGGTGGGGGGTTGGTTTGCCTGTTCCATTTATATATATATATATATATATATATATATATATATATATATATATACACACTGAAGTGACAAAAGTCATGAGATGACTGTTAATATCGTGTCGGTCCTCCTTTTGCCCGGCGAAGTGCAACAACTCGACGTGTCATGGAGTCCACAAGTCTTTGGAAGCAGGAATATTGAGCCATGCTGTCTGTATAGACGTCCATAATTGTGAAAGTGTGGATGGTGTAGGAGTTTGGGCACGAACGGACCTTTCGATGATGTCCCATAAATGCTCGATGGGATTCATATCGGGCGATCTAGGTGGCCAGATCATGCGCTGGAATTGTCCGGAATGTTCTTCAAACCAATCGCAAACAGTTCTGGCCCGGTAACATGGCGCATTGTCATCCATAAAAATCCCATCGTTGTGTGGGTACTTGAAGTCCATGAATGGCTGCAAGTGATCTGCAAGCAGCTGAACATAACCATTTCCAGTCAACGATCGGTTCAGTTACACCAGAGGACCGAGTCCATGCCATGTAAAAACAGCCCACACCATTATGCAGCCACTACCAGCTTGAACAGTGCCTTGCTGACAGTTTGAGTCCATGGCTTCGTGGGGTCTGCGCCACACTCGAACTCTACCATCAGCTCGTAACAACTGAAATCGTGACTCATCTGACCACTGGTCTAGGGACCAGTCGATATGCTCACGAGCCCAGGAAAGTCGCTGCAGGCGATGTCGTTCTGTTAGAAAAGGCACTCGAGTCGGTCTTCTGCTGTCATAGCCCAAGGAAGACAAATTTCGCCGCACAGTCCTATCGGACACTCCCTCGTACGTCCCACATTGATTCCTGCAGTTATTTGATGAAGTGTTGCGTGTCTATTAACATTGACCATTCTACACAGACGTCGGCGGTCTCGGTCGTTAAGTGCAGGCGGTCGCTCACTGCGCTGTCCATGATGGGATGTGATGCCTGAAATTTCATACTCTCGACACACTCTTGATACTGTGGATCTCGGAATGTTGAATTCGCTAACGATATCCGCAATGGAATGACCCATGCGTCTAGCTCCAACAAACATTCCACATTCAAAGTCTGTTAATTCTCGTCGTGCCGCCATAAATCACGAAAAACCTGTTCACATGAATAACTTGAACACAAATGAAAGCTCTGGAAAACGAACTGCGCATTTATACTTTTTCGCTGCGATACTACTTTCATCTGTATATTTGCATATTGCTAATTGCTATCCCATGACTTTTGTCACTTCAGTGTATATATAATACACACACACACACACACACACACAGGGTGCCCCAAATTAAAATTACCCTATTCACAGCTACATACCGCCGAAACACTATTCATCTGAAAAATCTGAAATTTTGGGTACGCCTTAATGAAAAAAAGAGACAGACATTTTGCTAAAAAAATTTAGTTCCAAATGTTGCCATTAGAGGGCGTATGATCAACTATTTTATTATAAGAATTACACATTAGCTTGGAATTCATCCAAGTCGTGTTCTATATGATGGCCACCACTGTCAGCTACCCTCTGAAATCTGAAAATGGCATGTTCAACAATTTGCAGTGTGTGGAGTCGCACCATCCTGCATAAAAAGCGTTCGATCAAGACATTGGCATTATTGTAGAGCCGAAACAACTGCATTCTCCAGCATCGATGCATTCGTGATAGTGCATGTCACTGCACCCGATGGAGTTTTTTCCTCGAAGAAGTACGGTTCCATAATAAAAGAAGCATTAAATCCACATCATACCGTTACTTTCAGTGAATGTAAAGGAACATCTAGGGTAGAGTGGGTCCCGCTTTACGTGAATACGCCCTCTGGTGGCGACATTTGGTACTACTTTTTTTTTTAGCAAAATGTTTTTCCCATCCCTTTATTAAAGAGTACCCAAAATTTCACTATTTCCGGATGAATAGTTACGGCGGTATGTAGCTCTGAATAGTGTAACTTTAATTTGGGACACCCTGTATAATTTTTAAAATAACTGTTGGAACGTGTTTTTTCTAAAATTAATTCTGCTTTAAAAACATGACCAAAAGGACATTTAATTTTCATTCCATCAAATCAAATTTTATCAAAAGAATTTTAAGAATGATATAATAACTATAATTTTTGACGTTTCCGCAGGTAACAATAGATTCTCAGCTAACAACTACAGAAAAAGCGGCCATGACAACGACGTTGGCTCAAGGCGTCTGGCAAGCTCAACAGAACTTGCAGCCCACAGCTTTCAGTGCAAGAACGCCCACATCAGAATCACAAACAGAACCTCAAGCAGCCATGATGCTTCTGCAACAATACTCTGATAAACTGCTTAATCTCATCGAACAAAGGATAACGAAAGTAGACAAGTGATGCTTAGCCAAATCATCCTCATCGACCAAACATTCCTCATCGCATTCATCATTGCTTTCATAACACCGACCGCATCACATTTTTAACATTACAGACTGAGATACAGGGTGATTCATAATAAAATGAATCTTGTTCAGACATCCAGCAGACGAAACGGTTGCTATGAATGCAGTCATATTTGATGTGCATTTTGAGAGGATTATTGATCAGGTAATGATAGATGGAAAATGTAAGCCAAATGAGTGTTAAAAAATGGTTACTTGGTGTACTATCGCAATTATGTTGGCGAATTTTTCCCCAGCAGATATGTAGACTACAAAAATCAAATTCGGCTCATAGTTTTGATAACACAAAAGCACCAAATAATACTTCCCCTCAAAAGATAGGCTGATATGCAGTGCAAATATCATAATATTAGAACAATACGGGCAAAAGCATGGAAAGAAAAACGCCAATTTGCAATATATATTAATGTTTTAAGCCAATTGCATAATTATACAAAATGAAGAATGAATAATCATCTTAAGCATCCCGGCAAATGCTTAGGATGGCGATCCATTTTTTTTTTAGTCTTTTAGGAATGACAGCAGTAATGCAACATTTCGCTACAGGACACCTTCTACATTATAGTATGCCGTTGTCTGAAATACTATTGATAAAATATTTTTATACTATCTACAATTTGTTATATGAAATTATGTTCGAAAAGCAGATATTTTCTACAAATAATTTAAAAAAATTCCAGAAAAGTAATTATTAACAATTTCAGCTCATCTACGCTATCTCTATTCATGACTATAAAAAACCCAATTAAATGAAACCATTTCCCTGAAGAATTAGCAAACAGAATATTGGTAATTTATATGAGAAAAAATCATAGTCACCTGCTTATTTTTTAGAAAATACATTAAAAATAATAAATGACCTCTTAGAAATCACTTCCAATCTTTTTTTTAAAAAAAAAAAACGACAAATTTAATTCATGAAAAATACAAATTAACGTTCTTATTAGTCATGAGAAACATGGTAGTATGGGAACTACAAAAGGCATAATTTCAAACTAAATTTCATCAAATGAAGTAGTATTTCACAAGAACCGTATGGTTGTCTTAAATATGGAAATCAGCAATTTGGTGTTCTTCTTTTAAGTTGATAATACGAGGGTACTTGACTCCATGCAAATCTGTCTATGTCCAGCTATTATAATCCCTTGTTTTACCTACTACTATCATACCTTCCAAATTCTGACTTCTCCTATTGCCTGGGTAATGTTCCGCCAAATACAAGAGTATAGTTTTCTTTATTTTGACACACAACACACCTCATATCCCAAGGACCACGGTGGCCTGGTGGTAAAGTCTCGGCTTCGAAACCGGAGGGTTTCATGTTCGAGCCTCAATTCCACCGAAGAACCGTCGTGTGAGTGGGTCTCTTGCACGTTAAATCTGTCAGACCAAACGTCCTCCCGCTGGTGTGGTGAGAGGGGTGCCAGTTCTCGTCCTCGTCATCTGACCGTGGTTCAAAATTACGAGGTCCGTCCCAAAATAGCCCTCGTGTTGCTTTAAAACGGGACGTTAATATAACTAAACTAAACCTCATATCCCAAACCCTTCTCCCAATACACACGATAAGTATTCGCACCACATTTTCCTTAATGGACCCACCGCGACCATTCCAAATAACAAATGAAATTGAAACAGTGGAACATCTATTCTGCTTACATCACTCCAATTCTGACCGGCTTCCACAGTTCAGTAGTGTTTTGAGATTTGCGCTTGCCATTCGGATGCTTTATCTTCATTCTGGCTTACACAGAGATAATCGATTTTGAGGTAAAATGCTCGTGAATGACTGGTTTTAAACGCACAGACAAGTAATGTCATAACACTATCAAACACTTTGCATATACTTCATTTGGATATGCCAGATATGGTGTTTATGACTTTAGAATCACTCTACCAATATCACCATCATCGTAATCCTCTTCATAATGAAGAGCATATCACATCTGGCAGCATTTTGGCAACTAGATTTCTTTGAAGGATGTCCAGAAATGCCTTATATAGTATGCTTTCTATTAATTTATACATTTGTAATAAACGACCAAGACTGATTTTTTTTTGTAAATATGAAAATATTAAAGCTAATATCTAACCTAATTATCAGTTTAAGTAACTTTATAAACTTTTAAAAGAAATAGCTCAGCATACTAACAAATATTTAATTACATAAGTAAAAAAAACCGTCACATTTATAGCACAATTGTTCGACTATAATTTTAGTTAATGACAATTCAAAGTAATATCTTATTTTTCCATTTTGAAAAATGACTTCAGTATTTCGATTTTGAAAAATTATTGAGGTTTTAATAAAAAAATATATATACAAAACAATATAAAAATTATAATATTTTTCAGAAGAAAATAAACCTTTTTAAATACAAAGTTTTTTTACGTGACTTTCAAAGAATGTTTTTAAAGAAACATTTTACAATATCAATAGAAAATGAATAATGTAAATTATTTCAACTATCATTTTTGGAAAAAAAAAAAAAAAAATGACAATTTTTTGCAATTGTAAAAGTTGTGTGAATAATGTATTAATAAAGATATTTAATTTTTTTTAGTTTACTTTACGGTTTCTTGTTTAATGACAGTTTTACACAATGCCAACATTACATCTATTCCATTTGTATTATTTATAAAACTCTTTCTTTAGTAATAAGAATTACATTACGTGTAAAGCATTTAATTCTTGTGATTACAGTAACAAATAGTTGGAATTGATATTAAAAATTAAATTTTAATCTGTTGTAAAATTAGAAATTTCGAATAATTTTAGAACTAAAATACAGACCTCACATTTTAATGATTTTACTTAACCTCTTATATTTTGTTAAATGTGTATATATTTATTTCTTCAACAGATGCGACAACTAACACTATTCATTTCTCTCCTATGGATATCTTTTTACTTTATCGAATAAGAAGTATAGAAAGAACAAGCATTGCCAAAGACAAATAACCTAGATTTTGATGATTTTTTTTCACTTTTTTTTTACCTCTCCAAGTTCAACTGAACTATTTTTAGAATAATGACCATTTTTCTGTGTACAAAATAATTTTTAAATGCAATGATTTGGACAAAAACAATTTGGAATGTATTTACATTAAAATTGTAAACGTCTATAAATTTTGGAAAATTTGTCAATGCGCATGCAAACATGACGACTCAAAAACAAATCCAGAATGGAAACAATTATGAAAAAGAAAGTTTGCACTTTCAACAGTTTATCCATATAACTAATGTTATATGTTGTTGAAAAAAATAGATTAACTGGCGAAAAAAAAGTTTATAACTATTTTTTAACAAAACGTGGCGTCTGAAGGCATAGAAAATCTGCCCGTCCGCGTATAAATATGATTACAAAAGAAATAGGTGTTCCATTTTGTCTTTCTGGTGTACAGGAGCTTCATATTTATCTCCTTAACACACGCAGTACGGCACTCTGCTTGCCCACACATTTTTTAACTCTCTAGAACATAGGTTCCCAACGAGGGCAATAACGCCCCCTTATGCCTGTTTGAAGCTTTCAGGGGGTGGTAAAAGACTCAGAGAATTTAGAGGGCGTAGATGCGGCACGAAGAGACGTTAGAGGATTAACCAAATATAGTGTACAATAACTACAAGGAGCGATTCCAGGACATTTTAAGCATGGGCATAACAGACTGGGTTTTGGATAATTTTTCCAATGTCAACACAGCAGAGTCACCTCAGTTAGAAGAACTAATAGAACTGACGACAAATGAGGATCTAAAAATTAAATTCAAGAATGGCTACCAAGAATTTTGGCTGCAGAAGTCTAGTTTGCAACTGCATTCAGGATTATGGTCGATTGTTCAACGACTTCTAATGGCATTCCCCTCTTCCTATTTAGCATAACGTGGATTTAGTGCTGAGGCTGCATTGGTAACAGAAAAGAGAAATCGGCTCCATATTACTGAACGCGGACACTTACGATTGTTTTTAAGTGAAATCGAGCCTGATATTAATAAGTTCCTTAAAATGCATCAAATTCAGCCTTCTCGTTAGTTAAGTTAGAAATATGATGTCTTTCAATTTTAATAAAAATACTTCTTAATAACAGCGTTTCAATTTCAACAATATTCTATCTATTAGATTTTTTTTTAATTCTTGTTTTTATCATGCATTATGCACTCTCTTATTTATCTGGAGTGAGAGGGGGGGTGATATTGAAATACTCATTAGAAAAGGGGGCGGCAGTTCAAATAAAGTTGAAAACCCCTGCTCTAGAAGTACGTTTGACAATTAATAGGATGCATATAGGCACATTTTAAATTTGCATTTGATATTATATTGACATAAATCATTCTTAAATATTACTATATATGTTATACATGTATTTATTATATGACATCTTATATTTTAACAATTATTTATTTCACAAACTTGAATGAGTTTTAGAGTGTAATATTTGGTAAAGATGCCCTTGTGTAATGGTGATCGGTGCGATTAGCAGCAGCATCTTGTTAAAAACCACTATTAAAGACCACTCACGAATTTTCTCCTGTTTCGCATCCCATCCGTTACAGATCGCTCACGAATTTTCTCTGGTTTCGCATCCCATCTGCTATTGCTTCTTAAATAACATAGTTATGATTTTAGAAAGTAAAACTTTTCCCCGAAACATGCTGTCCCGGGAGCATGTCTCACGGATTTCTTTGCGATCCTTAATGTGTCGAATATTTGCCTCATTTATGAACTGATTTAGCAGAAAAAAGGATGAAAACGAGATATTTCGTGACCACCGAGCCACAACGTTCCATCTGCAAAAAAAAACGAGAAATCTCGTGATTTTTACGTAATGTGTTAATATTACCTCATTTCATAAAATCAAAAACACACTTACATATTTTCCTTATACATTTATGAATGCCACTTAAGATGTTTGAAAAAAATTTCAATCTAAATTACTTTAAAATAATATTTATTCATCACATAAATAAATTCACTAAAAAAACAAAAGTAAAAAAAAAGTTTTTTAAAAGGCCAACAAAATATATATTACAAAAAACTTGTACTTTCAATTTTGTACAAATAAACAAAAAGCACAACATGTAAATATAATTAAAATTGATCAATAGCGGTATATATGAATGCGGTTCAAACAAAAAATTTGTGTAAATATATTTCAGAAATCTAAAACAATTCAAAATTCTAAAAATGGCTTTGCTCAAAAAAAAAAAAAATGATACTATATGAGGACATATTACATTAAAGCGTACATAATAACAGAAAATTAAAAATGCCAAAGCATCTTGACTAAGATCGCATTTTATTTTTTTAAATAAGTGGTTTTCAAAAACACTCAAATACACATTTTTAATCACAGAATTAGTTCTCATAAATATTTAAAGGTGAAATTCTATTTTATTGCACAAAATATAATTTGTTATAATAACGAAGAATTTTCAATATAAAAAGAAATGCATCTTGATGCAAACAATTTCAGATCAGAAAACAGATCAACTTACAAACAAGTGATTTTCAAACAATTGTAAACGAAGTAATTATAATTTAAACGAAGACAAAAAATTAATTAGAGATTAAGTGGATTTCAATAATAGGATCCGACTTGCATTTGAAAATGAAATATTATTAATAACGGGTGACTCATTAATTTAATTTAAAACGGGGGTTTTATGATTGTGGTAAGCGTACCTTTGAGGATTAGTTAGGAGCATGGAAAAGTAAATTTTGTCATGCCAGAAGACATAAAACATAAGATAGAAATTTTAAAAAAAAATTAAAGATTTTTTTTCCCTTTGTCTTAAGAAGAAAGTTATACACGGCAACATAACGACTACGATGCAAAAATCGTTAAAATTGAAAGCACCTCTTCCTTATTTGACGGGGAATCAATCTGTTTGGATTACAATATGCTCGGTTAAGTATGAAGTCGGTAAGTGGTCAATTTAATTTGGAACTGCAATTATTACCTATATGCGTTTGATTTTATGTGCTGCATCCATGTTATCCCGTATTCTTAAAGTATTTGGGGACACTGAAATAAAATAAATTAAAGATACATGACTGATTAGTTAGAACTTATCAAAAACTGATTGTCAAGAAATTAACTCTGTATTTGCCAACGGAAACCCTACTGAGTGGTGGCGAAAAGGAGGGGTGGGGGGACATCAATGTTAAAGTGAAAATAAAATATTTAACACCTTTCGCGAATACAGAACTTATGGAAATAACATACTCGTCTAAGGAGAATTATATTATTACTAAATGTTGAAATATGCTCAAAGCAATACAGACATAAAATTATGTCTTTATTTGGACTTGTATAAAATTTCATTTCATAAATACATTAGATAATTCCTAGCTTTCATTATAATTTAATGCGAAATGATTGCAGTGTACTTTTCTTTTATTAGGAGGTGAACTAAAACTATTATAAAAATTAAATAAAATGCGAAGTGAAAAATAACAAACCGACAATTTTCATTAAATAAATTCCGAGTCGTTTCTAGTAAAACTTATTTGCTAGTGGGAAGACCATAATAGTGGGGGGTAAACTCAAAATTTAAGGTTAAACTCAAAAATTCAAGGCTAATCAATGTGTTACAAAGGTAAAGACGTTGAGAACTAGGGGAGGGGGTCTAATATTAGAATGCCCCTGTTCTTGGATGTTGTACACAGATCTTACAAAGAATTTAAATTACTAGAAATATCAAAGCTTTCAAGAAATGTATCACAATTTGACAGAATCGTTCTTGTACTAATTTTCTGTCTACTTCGTATATGGTATCGTCTTGAGCATTCTTTCATCCACAACTCGATTGCCGGAGCTGGGTTGAATTGAGCAAAGGGTGTTCCGTGCATAACGATCATCATCAAGTGTTGTAAGGACTGCACCGATAACATGCACCTTTCACTAGATTTGATCAAATTCATTTCACGGTAACCTTTTTCTACCTCTCCAGACGAGAAGTCAAGTAACAAAAGCTTTTTCAAAATGTTTGTTACCAGGGGAAAATCAGAAGTAAGAGTAGCTACCATAGTTGATATGGCAGCTCTTGGTTTAAAAAGCAGTTCTGAAGGGAAGGAACGAATGACACTTTCTTTTAGGGATTGCCATTCTGACAAAGCAATGTCGTGGGTTTCATTGGATCTTTCAATGGCCACATACAGCTTTGAATACTCCACGTTTCCGAAGGTATTCAAATCATTTTGTTTGGACCATGTTCTAGTGTCTAATATGTGACAATTATCAAAGAGGGCTTGGTTAGACACTTGTTTCTTTAGATGATGTATTAAAATGTTCGCCAGAAGTTGGAAGCCAGCAATCACTTTATCCAAACTGGCATCTAAATGGATTGAAATGCCTCGAAAGGAGGATGGTGTCACAGTCATATCTTGTATAAAATTTCGAACAACTTCACCTTTCCCTTGAGCAGCTTCTTTGATATCGCGGCAGCTATTTATTAGGAGCAAGTGAAAAGAAAATACATTATCAGGATCTTGAACTTTACATACAAACTCGTTTAAGCAATTCAAAATGTCTAACACCACAGCTAACTTCCACAAGAATTGACTTCTGGTAATCAGAAGTAAAATTTTATCACCAATTTTTCTAACTTTGGTATGCAGGATGGAATGGTTTTGTTCTCTCAAAAGTTGGATCAAAGAAACCCAGTCTTCACTAACTGCTTTGAGAGCATTTAAAGAAAAGCACGCACTAATATTTTTTGGCAATTTACCATATTCCTGTACAATATTGTCATGCTCCTGGCCAATATTTGGCAAATGTCTACTGTCATCAGGTAAGTTTTCATAATACCAGAAAATTTCATAAATCAAAATACAAAACTGGGAGGTATATAAATTATCCTCAAAAACTTTACTGCAACATTTTATTTTGTGAGGTAATACGCTGGTACAGCAAATGAAATAGCTTGATTTTTCTTTTATTATCTCCATAAGGTCAACATGCCAGGATTGGAAATCAAATACAGAATCAATGGTAACGTATACAACCTTTTCAACCCAGTCAACAATATTAAACCTTTCAAATAACTTGCATAAATTCTTATAAATAAATTCAAAGTTACTTTTTGTAGAGTCAATTACACCAAGAAAAACAGTTCTTAATCTACCTCCATCTAAATATTTTATATACAATAATTCATGTTTTTCAGAAGATCGGCTGAAACCATTATCAATAATTACTGAAAAAAACTCCAGTTTGGACAATTCTGCAGCCAACTTTTTCTCTAAAACCATAGAAATGTACTTCGAAAATACGGGGACAACTTTCTGATGAGATGTATAAGCAGAACCAACATCAACTCCCTCCAGTTTCTGCGATTCGCATAGCTGTGGGAAGTATGTAAAAGGACTTCTAGTTTGCACCATAAAATAAACCAATTTTAAAACTTGTATTAATTTCCTCCGATCTGAGTCTACCAATTCCACAGGATTTGAAGTACCGTTTAAGAATGCAATAGAACGTTTCTGACATTTGGCGTGAAGAACTGATTTTTCATGGTACTGAATCGACGAAATTCTGAAGTTACTAGTACCAGTAACAAAGCGAATACGCTTTTGCCTGGAGTTAGAAAACTGTTTGCAAATTTTGCAAAACATAACTTTCTTTTCTTTGTCATATTTAATGAATGGGTATAGAATTTTCCAGCTTTTCACAAATTTTCTTTTAATTCCTGGTGGTGTTTCTCTATCTGAATCGGAATCTTCAGATGAAAATGAGCTGTATGTATGGTCTGGTGCGCTATTGATTTCTGCGTAGTCTCCTTCAATGGTGCATGGGTTTTCAGAGCAAAATGTCTCTACTGATTCTTGCACATTAGAAACTGGTTCTGATGCGGTAGTAGATTTTATTGGAAATAAGCTAATAATTATCGGTCGTTTATGAGCTCCACTGTCAGACATTACCACTGCATGAAAAAAACTGCAAAAAAAAAAAAAAAAAAGGTAAATTTATTTCACAGACACCAAAAAATTGAAATGTAATGTACAGGATGAATATAATTAAAATTCTCCTATAAACAGCATCCTACAACGCATATGGCTGAACGAATAGCTACAAAATTTAGCATATGAATTATAATTTATCAGGAAAATTCGCTCTCGAAATTTCGGGAAGAAAAAAGTTTCAAAATATCTATTAGAAGGTGCCTTTTCTGGAAAAACATTAAACTTAAAACATTAAATGACCAAAAAGGAATGCAGAAACAATACAAATAATCCAGATAAAGAGTTATGAGTAATCTATACTTATAATAAAGCTCAATGTGTGTGTGTGTGTGTGTGTTGGCGCTCTACAGGCCAGACCGTTGGACCTACAGCTACCAAATTTGGTACATGTATACCTTGGAGGTCCGGAATGTGCACCTCGGAGCCCTTTTTTCGAATTTTTAATTAGAATTTGAATTAATTAAAATTTAAGCGAAATTTCGACGTTTTTCCTCTATAACTTCCGAAAATATTATTGCACAAACATGATTTTTATATCAATTTAAAGATAAAAAAATTAGCTTTCTAATGGTATCAGTTTTTTTAATTTATAATGTAAACTTCTATTTTTAATGAATTTTTAAAGAAATATTTTAACCATGTTTTTATCACGTGACTGGATAAAATAAAAGAATGCCGGAAATTCAAATAAAAAAAAATATCATCGCAAAATAAATCTACAGAAATGCAACTTTCAG
>JAPMOQ010061968.1:0-19939 GCA_026543055.1 Argiope trifasciata
TATATATATGGAAAAAATCGAATAATTTATTGTGAAATGGGAGATAATTCCCCCATTTTTTAAATGCCATGAAACAATTAAATATTTTTGAATTCAAGGCTGCAAAGGAAATTTATTAAGTCCTCAGGGAAGAAAAAGTTAATTTATACTTACCCTTCAGATTGTTGAAATAGAAATACTAATTAAAAATTCAGAGGCGTAGAATGAATCACGCATTAAACAGGTTAAAAAGAATAGAATGAAACAAATTATGTTGAAGTGATTCAATTGGTTAAGTTTATTCCAAGAAAATATTTTCATGATTCACATTTTCTTCAATTCTACATAAATGGGATGTGTCATAAAAAGTACCATATTCACCGCTTTATTTAAATTCATTTCAACTGCCTGGTAATTGCTTATTGTGATTGTTCCAATGGCAATTGCTCTATCAATATTTCTTTAAATCATAATGAATATAAATTTTTGAAATTATTCAGTCGCTATACGATTAAGAAAATTTATTTGGAAAAATGTGAGAAAATAAATGCATCTGCGTTGAAATTAAAACTGTTTATCAATATTTAAAGAAATATATAGACATTTCAGAATTAAGAAAGAATCTGAAAGTTGAAAATGATGACTTAACTACAGTACTCATGGCACCTGATAGTATTAAAACACTGAAGGACATGATGTTAAAAATTGTTATTTTTTTACCAATTGAAGTGTTTAGAAATTTTTGTTGTTAAAAATTTTTAGTTTTGAAACGTTTAGATTTCTTTTGTTGTAGAACGAGGATGGTGGCCTTATCAGAATGGTTTAACAGGTGGTGCACAAGAAGTTGAAGGTCAAAAACTGATCCATTTGTGGTTGTGGACCAACCACGAGGATGTCAGTTCGATGAATCAGCCGTTGTTTTGGACAATTGACGTTAAAGATTGCATTCGTCCACAGCAAATCCTATCGATACTGTTTCGTTCGGTGGTGGCTGGGTGGTCGGCTATGCACAAAAAGAAGACTAAGGAACTCTTTGTTCAACCTTGTCTCCCGGAGTTTTATGAATGTTATGGTACGGAGCTATAGAGAGTTTTTTTTTTTTTCAAATAGATGGACACTGAAAATGAAAACTTCAAAATTACGTTCGAAACATTGGCCATTATTATCATCCACAGCTCGCCCATTTTCGAAAAAGATACGTTCCATTCATTGGAGTAGAAGCTACTTTATATTAAAAAAAATTTACAAAGTGTTTAATTGAGAATTGTTTCGAATGTTTCTAAGATAATTCTGAATAAATAATGACTATTGGAAAAGCCACGAGGAATTTAATATACACTTTTGAACAGATTGGAATGGAGCAACACTGTAAGAATCCGATATTTTGTTTCATTTTATACAAGTATCAAGATATTTTGTATCATGATGATACAAGACTCCTCTTAATACTTTATATTACGTTGATACACCATAAATAGCCATAACTGAGATAGGTAGTTGATGTTATATGATATATATGATAGCAAATATATGATAGCAAATAGTGATTTCGCTTTTTGGAAGAAGTCGCGCCCTTGATTTTGACAGTGATTGGTTAGATGAAAGTAAATAGCTGACTAAAAAAAAGCAAAGGAAATGGTCATTGATCGTTTGTATAGGAGAAGAAAAAGGATTCTTTAATGATGACAGTTCATGGCTTGGAAGGAAATATATAAATTTAAAGAAAACATACATACTCATAGCTTTGGCGAAGCATGATTCGTAGTTAAAATATATCTAGGTAATAATACTTTGCAACAGCTAAATATGATGTCCTCCGATTAGAAGCGAATGAATTCTAGGGTATTACCAATCGGTATTAATCGAATTCGAAAACTGATATCGAGTATCTGATACTTATATCCATAATAATTTTAACGGACTTTATATTCTTAGTTATCTAACACAAAGCATCGGGTTGATACAATATCATTCAATTCTACTCATCTTTACTTCAATTAATGCGATATAAATAAGTTAAATAATCTGCATAGATATGAAATGAGATATCTGAATATATGTTACATATTTACTAATTAAACTCTGTGGGCTAGGAATATGAATAGCTTTACGTCTCGTTTTACATCTTATAATAATTTTCTAGCCTGTGATGAAAAATGATATTGATAAATAAGGATTTCCGTAATAAGGCGAGATCTAAATACATCCGTGTCTTACAACTTATTTTTGAAAATTTTAGAATTCTGAACTTACAGTGTCAGGTTCACTCGGATGTAATAAAATTACAAAGTGTAATAAAACGTAAAATATTTTTAAGTAATGCATTTGATATTCTTAAGTACCTAATACAAAATATCAGGCTGATATTTTAATTAAGTAATTATGATTACGTTTTAAATAATCATACTTTATCGACTAAGCTTTTTTTCTTCATATTATTTCTATTTATGCATCCTTTAAAAACTAAATGAGTGCTATTTTTGATGGACTTCATAATTACAAATCAAGATCAAATGATAAAGATGACAACTGAACTAGCACCCTCTCATCAAACTAGCGAATTATTTTTGACCCACGACCTATTAGTCTTGTCCCATGATAATATAAGGAGCAGATCTTTCCATTAATCTGGTCTTGAACTCATGACCTACTGATCCTAATGCTGAGGACGCGAGACTTATGGGCTAGCATTTTACAATTATGAATTGTTTGAGTGTAGTAACTTGGACCAGGTTTGGAATCAAGAATTTCTACTTAAAACACTCAAGTAGGGATTTAAATATTTGACCAAAAGTTCAATACCGGTTATTAGGTCTTTTTTAGGTCTTAACACAGGGATATCGGTTTTAATACCTGTAGTAGAAATTTTAGAAAAAGAAAGAAAACACTGTTTTTTCTTTGTCTTATGAGAGTGTAAATATCATAAAAATAATATGTAACTTATAAATTATAACAGTATATAAAGAATCTCAAAAAAGTAAAGAATCCTCTTATTTATTGAAATCACAAAAAATGTAAATATCGCAATTCAGTCTATGGTACTATTTTAAATTTTTGAAATGTGATCTTAAAAAACATAATGCATCAATTATACTGTCATTAAGCCTGGAACGTAATTTTAAACAAAACTTATCAGCTGCCGAAAACGCTCTTTCGGCATCTACACTAGTTGGCTGTACTTTTAGCAATGCGCGATATAATTTTTTCAAGTATTTATCAATAAATCCTTCATCTTCAAATAAATCGATTTCTCGTCGGATGGTTTTTGGATATAGCTGATTTCCGTATTGTATTTTGATTTGTTGAAATTTTGTTATTTGTCGCTGTTTTCACATATGCGAATATCAGACTACAAATCCTGTGCATATGCAGTATGGCCCGGAGCTTTAATAGGATGGTTTTGACCCGCCTGCTTGGTTAATTCACACATTTTATCACTTCTCTTGATTGTACAATGTAATTTTGTATTCAGAGTCTGATTAATTTTCCCCGTCAGGGAAACAAAATTGCATACTATTTTGATATGTCGGTGATGTATGAACATATAGTAGAGAAAATTTAAAGCATTTCTTGTAAATGCCGAAAAAACAGTATTTAAACTTTTGAATACCGGTATTACAACATTATACAAATACCTCAGAATACTGGTATACCAGTATTGCAATCTCTTCTCTCAACTTCCTTTAATAAGAAATGATAATGGCAACACGGTATTCAAAAATAACATTGTTGTTTTTTGCTTCGTCTGGTTCTAAAAATGCTTTATTTAAATATATAAAATCACATAAGATCAAAAGAGAAAAATATAAACGTAGATTTACAGAACATAAAATTTATGTCTGTAAGCATTGTAAATAGTTAAAAAAAATATTAAAATATTTTTGAAAATAGCAGCATCGATTTAGTATACGAAGAAATATTAGATTTTAAAGATGGTAAATATGTCAGTAAGAGATTAAATTATTTTGAAAGTCTGTTTTCAAAAAATAATATTCACTAGTATAAAAACTTATTGCAAATATTTAACTTTGGGATTTGTAACTATTGACAAGATGTAGCAAGTAAAAGACAACATGCGACGTCTAAAACATATTAATAAAAGATTTTCATCAAAGAATGAAATTATCATTCTTTTGTTTGAAATAGCAAATAAATAAAAAGTAATGCTCGAAAGATTTAACACGGAATTATCGAAACTTCACAGAATATTTAGAAGCATGTTACGATTTGCCTTATTTTTAAAACATATTCTTCATTCCTTTTTTATATGCAATTAAACAATTCTGCAATTAATGCAATTTTTTATATGCGAGAACAATATTCTAGAATACAGAAAAGTAATGTTTTTAATGTATTAAACCAACAAACTAGCATTATTGCTTCATTATTCAATAAAGGAAAAAAATAAATATTATTCAAATTGAATTTAAAGTTTTAATTGGTCTTCATCATTTGAAAATTACAAGTATTATATGATGTGTTTCAAAAACGAAGCATGCCTTCTTTCATAAACATGCTGTATAGGAAATGAGAAAGCATTTGAAGAAAATAGGACGAATTTACCTTTTGAAATGATTTTTACTCTGAAGAGTTGAAAGCAAAACTGAAGTCAATGTTTTTATATTGGATAAATACCATTTTTTTACTTTTGTCCCCCTCTTAATACACAATTAAAACGTAATTATTTATTGCAAAAACGCTGTGCTCTTTATATGAAAAAAAAAATGACTTATAGTTTTGCTAAGAAGGAAAATTAAAAAAAAAAATTCAATTAGGTTTTCTCAATCAAGATAGGTTTTAGTGTTTATTAATTTAAAAAAAAAACATTCTGTTTTTGATTTAAAAAATAAAAAAGCGGTCTATAGTTTTGATAAAAAAGAAAAAAAAATCAATTACGTTTTCTCAATCAAGATGGATCTTTCAAATAAATACAAAAGAAATGTTTAAAAATCTGAATTATATGTGTAATATTGAGGAACTTGAACGTTAATATCCTTTTCTAGGATATGCTGCATCAAAAACACGTTTCACTTGTTAATTTTTCCCATTTTGCATTAAATTCCTCGTAAAAAAACTGGTAAAACAATAAGTAAAAGTAAATTTAAATTTCAGTAAAAATTCCGATTTTTTTTTTCAGGAACTGGAATAAATTCATGTGAGGTTTTTCTCCAAGAAGGAAAGACAAGCCAAAATCAGGTGAATTAAAAAAGGTGATGCGATCTCTGTAAAAATCAGAACATTCAATTAAAACATGGCGTATAGTCAGCGGAACATTGCATTAGACGCATACAGACGGAGATTCTCTAAACAATAAGTGTCTGTGTGTCATTCGTGAGTGACCGATACGAAGTCGAATCAGAATTAAATCATATTTCCGGTTTAACGATGGTGTCCAAGGTGTAATATATGGTTTTTCATCGTGGAGTTCATTATTTACTTCTTGATTCCAGTCATTTTGCCAAGTCCTTAGCATCCATTTACGTAGTGCGCTCTTGATATCGGTATAATGAAGAGTCATAGGACGATACGTATTAGCAACTTTGGCAGTTGTGTTTGCCTGTTCATTACCTGTTATCCCGACATGAGCTGGTATCCAGGAGAACAAAATTTTATAGCCCCTCCTATACAGATGAGATTGCAAGCGCTTGATTTCCTGTATAAGACCATGGGAATTTATACTACTATTCATGGGTTCCAGAGAACTTAAAGTATCAGAGTAAATAATAGCATTTACTAGATGTTTTTCTGAAATATTTTATTGTACTATATACAATGCTGTTAATTCAGAGGTAAAATCATTAAGTCTATAACTTATAATGTCATTCTCACAAACAAAAGCGCAACCAGCATATGTATCAGATTTAGAGCCATCTGTATAAATGGTTAGATAATCGTGAAATATTTGTCTATGGGAAAAGAAAATAGATTTGAAAAATAAAACTACAAACATCTGCTTTAAGTAAATTCTAAAAGGATTCAGGTAGGGGATGTTACTGCAGATCCATGGGGGGGGGGGGGGGCGTGTTGCAAGTGAATTATTACTCCTGACATCAGGCGTTTGAAATTTATCTGGAAGTAATTGGCGAGTTCGTAATCCCAAAGGAGGAGTACATGAAGGTCGGTTGTTGAATAACCTGTCCATACTGTGATCCAAAAGTATTTTCCTAAAAGGGTTATTTTCGGTCGATAAAACTCGAAAATAAAAACAAAAGGATAGCATATGTATTCTATGAGTCAAAGATGACTCAAACTTTTCCACGTACAAACTCTTTACTGGAGATGTGCGGAAAGAACTTGAGCATAGTCTTAAAGCCTGATGGTGGATATAATTAAGTCTTGAGAGACATGAAACACGCATGGATCCATAAACCATACACCAATAATCTAATTTTGAACTTATGATGCTTCTATATAATAAGCACGCATAATATACTGATGGAAAAAAATCCCAACACCAAGGAAAAATTATTGTACAGAAATGAAATTTTAGGAACACATTTGTCTAAGTAACATATTTAATTGATTAAAGTTTCAAGATCACAGGTAAAGCCATTGGCGAGAAGAGCCATTTCAAATGTGAAATGTTGGTACATTAGTAACCGGTGTAACCGCCAGAATTTTGACTGCAAGCATGCAAACGTGCATGCATTGTGTCGTACAGGTGTCAGGTATCAGTTTGTGGGATGGAGTTCCATGCCTGTTGCACTTGGGTGGTCAATGCTGGTTGTGGATGACGCTGTTGTCGTCCAATGATGTCCCATACGTGCTCGATTGGAGAAAGATCTGGTGATCTAGCAGGCCAAGGCAACATGTCGACACTCTGTAGAGCATGTTGGGTTACAACAGCGGTATGAGGGCGAGCGTTATCCTTTTGGAAAACACCCCCTTGAATGCTGTTCATGAATGGCAGCACAACAGGTTGTATCACTAGACTGACGTACAAATTTGCAGTCAGGGTGCGTGGGATAACTACGAGAGTGCTCCTGCTGTCATACGAAATTGCTCCCCAAACCATAACTCCAGGAGTAGGCACTGTGTGTCTAGGCCGCAGACAGGTCACCAGCAGGCATTCACCTGGCCTCCTTCTAACCAACAAACGGCTATCACTGCGACCAAGGCAGAACCGGCTTTCATCAGAAAACACAACAGATCTCCACTCCGTCCTCCAATGAGCTCTAGCTTGACACCCCTCACGTCGCAAACGACAGTGGTTTGGAGTCAGTGGAATGCAGTGTACAGGGCGTCTGGCTCGGAGATGTCCTTGAAGTAACCGATTTGTAACAGTTCGTTGTGTCACTGTGGTGCCAACTGCAGCTCGAATTTCAGCAGCAGAAGCAATACGATTAGCCACAGCCATACGCCGAATACGACGGTCTTCTCTCTCGGTAATACCACGTGGCCGCCCGGAACCTGGTCTTCTTGAGGCAGTACCTTCCCTTGACCACTGCCGCCAATACTCATGCACAGTGGATACATTCCTGCCAAGTCTTTCAGCAATATCGCGGAAAGAAAACCCATCTTCTCGTAGCCCAACAACGCGACCTCGTTCAAACTCAGTGAGCTGTTGATAATGGCTTCTTCGTCTTCTCAGAGACATCCTTGACTAACATTAACCCATTACGTCGAATCTCAACTGTAAATAACGATCACGAACCTTACAGCGCTTATTTAAAGCAAACCTCATTTGCATGTTCATATTGTCGCAACTAGTGCCACACTTACGCGCGTAGCTCGAAATTTGAATCGATGTCATCTTTCAGATGTATAAACACGCCTACCATATTTCGTTTATCTAGCACAGCTCCATTCTAGTGTGGGGATTTTTTTCCATCAGTGTATTATAAGCACATCCATCAGCACCTCAAGCCGTGTTTGAGAAAACTCTTAAAATATTTAGAGACTTGAGACTAGTCTTCCTCAAATATATGATATGGGGTAGGAAAGTCAATTTTTTGTCAAAAATTACACCAAAGAATTTGCATTCTTTCTGCATGATTAATGGTGTATCTTGAATAAATAATTCCGGATCTGGGTGTAATAATCTTCTACAGAAATGAACACCAAACGTTTTTTGAGCAGGAAAGGTAAATTTTATTTGTCCAAGCTATCAGATTATTGATTGCTCTTTGCAGCTGTCTTTCAATAAGTCTCATATCTCTACCAGAACAAGATATCTGAAGATCGTCCACATAAAGTGATCTTTGTATGCTAGAAGGTAAAACTGATAAAATATTATTAATTTTTAAAATAAATAGGGTTACACTTAAAACTGACCCTGAGGAACACCCTCTTCTTGGCAATAAACATTAGAATAAGTATTTCCCAGTCTAACTCTAAAATAACGATGTTCTAAGAACTTTCGTATAAACATAGGCATATTATCAAGAAAATCAAGCTCAAAGAGGTCTTTTAAAATCTCATATCGCCATTCTCTACCATATGCCTTTTCTATATCGAAAAAAATTGAAACCAGATGATGGCGTCTGAGAAAGGCTGTACGAATGGCCCTTTCTAATAATATAAAATTATCTGTTGTACAGTGCCCTTTGCGGAAACTACTCTGAAATGTAGAAATGCATCAATTTTTTTCTAAAATATAGGCCAAACGTGCATTTACAATCTTTTCAAGGAGTTTACACATGTAGCTGATCAATGCAATTGGACGGTAATTGAGGGGGTTCAAAGGATCTTTATTAGGTTTCAATATTGGAATGTTAGTGGTATATTTATATTTTGATGGGAAAAAATTGCTCTTTCCATATTCTATTAAACATATATAAAATATTTCCAAGGCAGTCATCTGACAAATGTGAGGTCATGGAGTAAGTGATGCCATCAGGACCTGGTGAAGTTTGCTTAGTTGTGGACAACTTTTTACAAATATTTTACTCCCTCCAAATTTATTAATATAATAACCAGAATAATGAAATTTATGAAAACTGCTTGTGATTCATGTTCTGTCAGCGATTCTAAACAGCTGCGTAGACTGTAAGGTCAGAATTCCGCCAATGGAACATAGAATAAATAAATCATGCTGTAACAATAATACAAATAAAACATATAAACATTTTCAAGAGAAAACGGTACTTGGTTATATTTAAGCTGTTTTAAAACAAGAGACAAAATATTTATTACGCAGACGATTTAATTTAAACAACTCAACAATTACTTGAAAAAGCGCAAACGATAATTTAAAGAAATTTTTTCAGTACACTTTTTGTAAATATTAATTTAATTAATTTCATTTCTTTCAACTGTGAGTGCTATTTTGTCACACAAGCAAATTTACTTTATTCCATTTCATTTAAAAGAATCTTATGTTCAAGCAGTTTTGGTAATTAGAGAAGTTTTATTTATTATATTATTTTGTCAAAACTAAGTGCTGAATTAAGTGCTTTATTACATTCTCAAACTGTAAACTTATTTGGTTTTTATTTATTATAAGAATTTTATTTAAATAGTAAAAAAATTAGAAAAGGTTTTTAAATTCTTCTTTTTGCTTATAAGTTGCTGATATTAGATGATAAAGGTTTCTAGTTGACTTAATGGTGTATGATTTTAATGGTGCAAGAACCAGATATGGCTATCCAGTGCTATACACATGGTAGACCATAAACGATTGTCTAAATTGGGCTATTTAGATAAATGAGACAATTATCTAGTAACGAAAATAGCTCGAAAAACAGTTATAATCTCTATTATTCATCATAAATTGGAAGCTGGAAAGAACAGTAAAGACATCAAGTATGGGTTCGAGAATGAATAAAAATTCAATTTTACATGAGTTTTTTTTATATGAGAGAAACTATGAATGAAGAATCGATATTGTGCATAAAATATCATACTTCATTTCTTTTATTATATGCCGCTGTAACTTTAAAAATCCAAAAAGTATTTTTTGTGCTAATTGGGTTTAAAAACACTGATGAAACTATTTGGGAAATAATTAATACAGTCTAAACAACAACTTTCCTTAATTTGAATAAATAGTACAATTTTTCAAATTATTATTTCCTTCCTTAAATTGAATTTTATGGATGATTAATTACATAAAATTCTTCTTATTATTAAAATTATCTATTTCTCACTGTACATTAAAACAGATAAATGATTTTTAATGAAAATTAAAATGAATTAATATTAATATATTATAACATTTCTATATGTTATAACATTATAAGAATATTCTATGCTCCCCTCTTTCCACAAAAAAACAGAAATTAGAATAAAGCCTTTGCCAAAAGATTTAATATTGAGCCATTGCATTTAATTTTTATCAAAATCTTTAAATAAAGGAATAAATTACATTATAAATTGCTCGATAGATATACCGAACAAGAAATTTAGATAGAACAGAAGTTTCCATCTGCTATTCTGTATTATCTGCTTATCTATAAATTATAAATAATATATTCTAGGAATTTTTTTTAAAAAACCACAACAATATAAATAATAGTTTGATATTTCAGTTTTCTAATTTTAATTGAAATGCAAAGGAAGTATCACCATTTTGATCACGTTTTCAATCTAATGCCTTGATGTTTTCTTTTCTACATTTAAGATAATGGAGTATTTGATGTCTTACTACATTTTCAAGTAGCTGACAATTTTTATCTTATTTCGATAACGCGGGTTTAAAGACATAATTTATATTGTAACAAGAGGTAAATATACTTCAATTTTAATACATAGATGATGTTTTTTAGATGTCAGAATAGATGTTCTAAGATTAAAACAATATATAAAACATTTTTCGTTAAATGATTTCTTTTTGCTTGATAACTTGATCGCACAGCATTTATAATTAAAATAGATTCCTAAATATAAAATCAATCGTTGAAAATGCAGTTAGTAAAAAATTTTATTCATGACGGAATTTCAATATATTTGTTTATTTTCATTGTATAAACCTAAGAATGAGTTTAGCTTAAAATTCATTCTTTAAATGCATGCTTGATTTTATGTTTATTACATAAAGAAAGAATTATCACATGTATAATGATTTAATCAGCATAAAATTTAATTATTTTTTAAAAACTGCCCGTTTAATACAATTACACAGCTGGCTCCTTATAATTCCAGCATATTAGATTAACGTGATAGTAATAACTTTAAATGCTGCAATTTTAAATAAGAAGTAATAAAATATTTTCATGACTTAAATCATAATTTTATCTTCCAACATTTTTTTAATGAATCAAAATGATGAGAAAAAAAAAAAACTGCAGCTTAAATACTAAAAGAACTGAAATGAATTGAAGGAACGGAAAAAAAAAAAGAACAATAAACAGAATGCATTAAATGAAAAGTGTACATGATTATTTCGCTGCTATCAGCAAACTATAAAAATAAGTAGGCAGGAAGTAATCTAACTTTTTAATACCAGGGATCAACGAGTTAACAAAATATTACTTGCTATTTATATCATAGTTTATCATACAGAATTCACGGAAATTGATAATACTGCATTCAAATAATATCTAAGTTATTATCAAATCATTTTCTTTACAAATGTTTGCAATATCTCAAAATGCTTTAAACATTTTTTCTAATTTTAAGATTCAATACATGCACAGATAACTTTAGCTAGAAAATTTCGCTTCATATGCAATCTTAAGATATTCTTTTCGATTTCTTGTGAAGCATTATTAAGAAGAACATTATATTAGAGAAATGTTATCGTTATTTTCAAACTTTTTGTGGTATTAATATAACAGATGTTTTTGAAATTAAAAAAAAAAAGTCATTTCATCAAAAGTCCAAAAAAAATCATTAAGTCAAAAAAACCCAGTGATCGTCAAGTTAATCAACTTCCAAATTCAGATAAATCTTCACATTTCAGACTCACTTTTTGAAATCATACACTGCAAGCAAAGTTTATTCAATTACAAAATTCAGTTAACTCTCAGATAAATTATTGTAGAGTAGATTGAAAGGTCTATTTCTATGAGCGTTTACATTGTTTAGGGTACAAAAGTGCATGAAAATAACTGCATTTAAAAAAATTTGGTTGCTTCTTTCTTTATTTATTTTTGTGAAAGTATTTTTGATTACCTGCAGATTTTTATAAGAGATAATTCCCAAATCATCAAGGATCTGAGATACAGTGGGTAAAAAAAGTTTCCGTACGCTCACTAAATTTAAGAATAAATGAGCATAATTTGTAAAGTATTGCATTTTTTCTTTAAATACTGTCTATATGTGTTTAGTATAAGTCTATAGAAAGAGATGTTTGTAAATTTTCATTTTTAAAAAACAAGTAAAGCATATTATTTGCAATATCTAAGGTAAATTGAAAATTGCAGTGCAAAAAAAGTTTCCGTACGCTTTATGCAAATTCTTTCTGAAGTGTTTAAAACAGGCCCGCAGTAAATCTTTGACGTTAGAAAGTTAATCACTGTTAAGAAAACAACATTTTGACAGTTGTTGAGTTTAAATTTATTCTTGATCGTCTCAAAATGGAAGTTCCCAGAGCTATTCGGCAATTAGTGATTAAATTGCGAAACGATGGATTATCCATGAAAAGCATTAGTAAAAGAATTAAAAAATTGAAGTCTTCTGTGCAATATACCATTGAAAGATATCGTAAACTTCATTCACTTGAGGATAGAGATCGATCCGGGAGGCCGTCAAAATTAAATCGCGTGCATAAGAGAAACATCTTACACCAAGTTCAAGAAAATCCACGAATTAGTGCACCGAAGTTGGCAGCTGTTTTAATGGTTGGTTACAACATTAAAGTCTCCACTCAAACCGTGAGAAATGTCATTAAAAAAAGTGGTTATCATGGACGTGCGGCCCGGAAGAAACCCTATATAAGTTTGTACAACAGGAAAAAGCGCCTCGAGTTTGCAAAGAAGCATGTAAGCAAGCCATTATCTTTTTGGGAATCCATTTTTTTTAGCAATGAATCAAAATTTAACATTCATGGGCCAGATGGCCGAGTTATGGTGTGGAGAAAACCAAACGAACAAATGCTAACTAAGAATTTATGCGGAACTGTGAAGCACGGTGGTGGTGGTGTTATGGTGTGGGGGTGTATGAGTGCTTCTGGAGTAGGAAATTTGCAGTTCATCGAGGGAAATATGTATCAATATGGATATCTGGATATTCTTAAACAAATTGTATTATCCAGTGCAGAGAAACTATGTCTTGGAATTGGATTTACTTTTCAGCAGGACAACGATCCTAAACACACCTCTAAGATTTGCCAAGAGTGGCGCCTTTACCATGTTAAAGAACAACTTCATAGCCCTCCCCAGTCACCCGATTTAAACCCCATTGAACATTTGTGGAAAGAAATTGGCCGACAACTTAAAAAATATGACATAAAAGACAAAGTTAAGCTCAAAAGTGCCATTAGTAGTATTTGATGTAATATTTCTCCAGAAACAACAAAAAAACTGGTAGGGGTAATGCCTCAACGTCTAAAAGAGGTGATAAAAGCCAAAGGAGGGCCCACTGATCATTAAATGTATATTTGTTAAATATATTTTGCCTTTTTGTAAACTTTTTTCGTGTGCTAGGCCACCGTACGGAGACTTTTGTCTTCCATGTTTACGGCATTTTTTGAGTTTTTAAGATTTATTATTTAATTTTGTCAGTATTATCATCCTTTTAATGTGAATAAATATTAAATAATATTAGTTTAAACTAATTTTTAAGTTTTCATTTTTATCATTATGAATTTTGTGTGACAAATTAAGCTTTGATTTACATTCGTATCTGCGTACGGAGACTTTTTTTACCCACTGTATGTAAATATAGAATTTTTAATCAAATATTCAAATTGCATTGTTTAAGTCTTAAAACAAACAATGGAGTCCAAGTTAGCATTGCATTGCTGGTCCAATGAAAGCCTTGCACTACGACAGCATAATTTGATGGATTAAAATACAGTTTTTAATTACACTTAAAAAGAGAATCAAAACATTTAATCTTTGGTTGAAAGATAATTCCTTGTAAAGACAAATTTAATTAAACAGAAAAAGTTTTCCACATGGAAGTTTTCAAGTAAAGCGAAAAAATATTAAGTCAGTGGAAGAAAGAGATATGAGAAACAAATATAAAAGTGTTCTTCAGTCGTGAAAAAAAGTTGGAAAAGGACAATTGATAATCATTGTTCACAGAAATAATAGGGATGTGGGCAACGAAGCGCCTTTTAGGTATGATGAGAATGATTTTATATTAAAAAAAATAGTAAGGTCAGTTAGATTTGCAATTAGTTAAGAAACGACACGTTTACTTTCAATTGACGATGAGTGATTGAATAAATGTTTTGAAATAGCACGAGGTCATATTTGAAAGTCAAAGATAGAGTTGTGAGGAAATTCAAGTCTTGGTTAAATTGTGACTCAACTGGAAAATATATATAAAAAATTTGCACAGCGTCTCTGTTACTCTATCTTTTAATGGTAATGCAACGTGCAACGTCGTGATGTTTCGGAGTTCCGCGGTGTGACAAAGTGGTCACGAGCACCTCCACATCATAATTTGGAATAGAAACTTTAATTTGTACTATTTAGGGAAAGTTAAAATTAATGAACTAGTTTAGACGAGCGCCGTAAAGCTCTAACGTCATGAGATTTGGTAATTAACATTTTTCTTTTATTTTCCATTATAAATGGATTGAGAATAATTAATTAAAATAAAATAATTTTTTTTAGACTATTTATGGGGTAATTGAGAGGAATAATTAATGGAGTTACGTTGCACTTGCCTTTTCTATTGGGACTGATCTATTTTTGGTAATAATATCAATTACTTTCATTTACGTACAGATTATGATAGGTTTATTTAAAATACTTGAACATAGTTATGACCAGATAAATATCTCAAGGGCTAATTTGTAAAATAACTAACTTCAACCAACCCAGTCTCTAAAACTGTTTGATTTATGAATATTTGACGATCATCATTCAACAAAAACGGATAATTTTAAACCACTTCATCGATCATTCCAAAGACGATACCTCAATCAACGTCCAGGAATTCTCAAGATTGATTGGTCTGAGAACGAAAATGTTGAATGCTCCTATTTCTATTCAAACATTTATATTCCAAACTTCATAAGTCGATCAAATTTGATAGCAGAAGATAGAAACTTTCATTTATTTATTTGAAAGTTGAAGTGTCAGGAATATTTCAAAGAATACAATTCCTTATAACATAAAGATGCATAAAATTTAGACTTTGTATTTTTAATTATGTTTATAGACCAAAACAAAACAAAATCTTATTATACGAATCATTTAAATCTTTTTGAAATTAAAATTAAAACATGAATTTTATTATGAGTCTAAATATTTTTTATTGAATATTCTTGAAATATTACATAGATTATTGCAATTATTCAATAATACACATAATGATTCCCTTTTATTTATATTTAAAAAATGCATGGTAAAAATGTTTTGATATCAATTTGCAGTTTAATCATTTCCACTTTAATTTAAAGTTTATATTCAGATAATTAGAGAGGAATATAGCGTATTACGGGCTTCAGACCTTCATAAATGGATGAGCGAATTATACGTCTATCAAAATTTGAATCTAAAATATATTTTGATTAAATAGCTATTAATAGACAAGTAAAATATAAGAGAAGTATAAAACATATATATAAAAGGCAAATAACAGATATAACAGACAAGTATTTAATTGACAATGACAAGTCACATAAAGTATTTACTTCACAATGACGTGACATAACTGAACTGATATTAACTTTAACTGATAATTTTAAACAAAGTAAGATCGTCGAACCAGCTGGTCGCCAAAGGTGGCTTGTATAAAATTAAAATAAAATTAACCATTACGAGCACATTATGCGTGCATTGAAAAATTAGCTTTTATCAACATGTTATCATCACGCTGATAAAAACTCAAATTAAAATTTTAAGTTGACTCCCCCACTAAACTAAGCCAAGAAAAAGGTAATTTTTAACAGATGTCTGCATGAAATGAAATAATTATAAAAAATGTATTTTCTTGAAAACTAAATGGAAGGAAAAGTTGTTAAAAGGCTCTTCTTTGAAATATTTTAAATAATCTCGAAAAGCGTTAGTCTCTTTTTAATTATAACATTTTCTTTCTAAAATTTAATTGTAAAACACAACTTAGAGAAATTAGAGAACGTATATTTCGGAAGTAAATTCATTTAATAGCAGTTGCTTTAAATGGAGAGAAACATGAAAATGTGTCTTTATAAAATTGTACTTTTAATAAAGAATATGGAGGATAATTTTTAAGAAAAAACATTTATTCTTTGAAATATTTCTTGATTTCAAACATGTTAAAATTTTTATAAAGGATAACATTACTTTAAATATGTTTTTTTTTCTCAGGTTAAAATTATTATTTTATTCAAAAACTAGTTTTTTAATCTAAATTATTTTAAAAAATTGTAATCTCTGGTGACCGGCTAGTTCATCGAGAATATTAATTGTATTTAATTTCATTAAAATCGAAATCACTTCATAACCATGATTCATCAAATTGGCAGACAATAAATTATTTCTTAATAATTAATTCTTTTTTATATCTATTCTGTTCATGGCATTTATGAATTATTCTAATGGAATAAAGTCTCATGATACCGTAATGCAATAAAATACATTAGAAATATTACTGTAAAATATTCAAAAAATATACTTGAAATTTAATTGAATCCAGACTATTGCCGAAATTATTGCCCGAAATCGACAGCAAATAATGATTTTTTGCACTTTAAAAAGATGTATAAATTATTTTTGTATGTGAATATTTTCGCAAGTTATCATGGAAATATACAAAAATATCACTAAATTTTAATAAACTGCATTAAAAATTTCCGAACAAATCGCCACGAGCTGGCACAATTTCTACTTCTAAAGTAAAGAAGATTGGAATTTAAATTGGCCTATTCGGATCACTCTATAGCTGTAACTAAAATGTGGATTGATTCAAAAATTTATAAACAAATTATTCAAAGAATGCGCTGAATGATACCGAAAAAAAAGTTCAAAAAATTTTATCAAAGGCATGAAATAAAAGACTGTGGACTATTTAAACATTTTCTAGGATTCTGGAATTTAAACCAAGTTTTAAAAACTCTTATATTTATATTTTGAAGCATTGTGATAGTCACAAAAAATGATAACTAAGTCACTAAAATGAATTGTCTAAGGCAGATAATTAAAGCACTTCATCTCTTCAACACACTATTCATCATGGTCACATGTTAAATGATGTCACCCCCCCCCCCCATCAATTGAAAAACTACTTTACATCGCTAAACAGTCTCTAACAAAAATTAACGACGCTTGTCTTGAAGTTTGCAGCTTGTTTTTATTTCGATGTTACTTACCCCCCCCTCTTTTTTGCCGAATTTTTTAAAGTATTTATATACAAATTTTCGAATCTATCTACGTTTTAGTTAGAGATACAGATCACCCTGAATAGACCGAGTGTTTTACCATCACTTTGTGCACCTTGTCAGATTTGATAGCTCTCAATAGTCTCTGTCAGGCTATATGTTCTATACGACACCAACTTACATACGCATTCGGCTTTTTTTACAAGCAGATATGCATCAAAAATAGAAAGCCAAGTCTTTTTGCGCTCTCTCAGAATATGCTCTAGGGCCTTTTTCTTATAATGTTTAATATTCGAGCTTGTAAAATATTCTTTTCGAAATGACTTAGAAGATTTCGTTGTCTGACAATCTATTTAAGGTACTCTCAAGTGCAATACGTTGAAAGCTTGTCTAGCTAAAAACATTATTTTTGCTTCTGAAATAAAGTCTTCAAGATGTAATAGATAATTTGCTTTTATTTGATTTTTCCAAAAGTTTCAAATATTACATGAAAAGTTTATATACAATCTCACAAGTTTTTATAATCCTGATGATTCGATCGATTTACTTCATATTCTTTTACTGCCTATTTAAGTTTTCGTTCTAAATTGGTGTTTCGATCCGAAAAGAATTTTTAAAATCAGAAAATGAAGACATATATCCTTCTTCGTGTTTCATTGCAGTGAGTTCAATTGTTCTGCAATTTGTTTCAAATTTCCGATTACTTTGATGCAGTTCCTAGTAATTCATTAAAGAATTCTTTGAAATATATTCATCAAAAAGCGAATTTATAAAAATTTGCTTTTTATTCCACGACTTCTGAAAATAATGTTATCTCCTTTAATATCCTAAATTTCTCTTCAGTATCGACGATCTAATAATAATCTTATCTTCTACGAAATACAATTTCAGAGGTTCTCAGAATTTAAGTCTCAAAAATCTTATTCATACACTACGTCTCAAAGTATAAGAATAGGCTTCTTTTTGAAATAATAATTTAAAAAATGACGCAATAATAATGAAAAAATAATTGACATTAAGGAGCATTGTATAAATTTATTACAATATATAAAGCTTAGGAAGTAGATATTTTGTAAAAAAAAGTTCTGTCCCAAAAATATATGGACGATAAAATGATTCATTTTTATAACAACCGGATCTAAAATATTTACATATTTTGGTTTTTGTGTAAGTGTCGCAACCATTTCGAAGTATAAGATCACTGCTCATTCTTTAATTTTTGAATAATTCGGAACTGTCTCGCAATCTTCAATTTTTTGGATTGATATAGCCAAAACTTGGCATTTAAACACTCGAAACGTTGACATTTCCTTTTTGATTTTTTTAAATAAAAATTTTGTAAAACATTTCTTTGTTGTAAATGCATTTATGCTTTGATTTCATATGAGTGTTATTTTTGTCGCAATTAGTAGGTAATTTTTTGAGCTGTTATATTGTTTGAGCTCATAAGTATATTTCACAGAATGTTACAAAATTTTACTATTTGTACAGTTTCCCGATCCTATCAATCATATTTAGCACAATATTTTAACGTTACTTTTTAAACAGAAGGTATTCTATTTTTGTCCCATTGAGCTATTTGTGAAACGTTGAAAATCATTATTTTAGACGAATGTTATACATAAATATAAAACTGAAAAAAAAAATCAATCAAACTGAAATTATACACAGTAGTAAAACTTTTCAAATTGATCCTTAAAATTGATTTTTATACTATTGCTATTTAAGTTATCAATTTTAGCCATAAAGCGTTGGGATTTCTTTCATAGTATGTTTTAGAGTACTAACAATTTTTTGTTAAATAAGATTCATAGTTCTGAGGGGATCGTATCAAAAACAAGAATTTCCCTTTTTCAAAAATATATCTGTTTACTCAAAATATAATTCGTTCCTTCATTTAAAGTATTTTTTCAACTGAAACTGTATGTTTATCTCTAGTGGTAAATAAAATTTATTCGCTATTATATTATATAATAATAGCGAAAATCAGGTATTCATATATATTGTAAGTTCATAACGCAATAAATTAATGTTCTGATATGATTTTCAACGAGAAATTCCTGTCAATTTCTGCTTGAAAATTATTATGAAATGAAAAAAGATAAGGAATACGATCATTTTAAATTATTCAGCATATGAAGTTGGAGTTTAAAATCTTATCTTTTTTCCACCAATATTGGGCTTTAAAAATAGAAATAACTTATTTATATTGCAGTTCATAATTTAATAGCCATAAAATTGTTCCAAAATTATTTTAATGCAAAATAAGATTTGGTTTTTATCATATAAAGAGCTATTCAAAATCCAAAGCAGAAAATATTACATGTAGAAAAGTCAAAAACAAGATGAAATCACGTAGCAAATTATTATGAAAAGTAAGGAGGTGTTATTTTAGGCAGTGTTTAGATTTCAAAGTAAGTAATTTATATTTTCTGCTATATAAGAAGAACATATAATAATTTACATTTGCCGAAATAATAGATAGTAAAAACTTATCTCAAAAATCTCCGCTGCCTCTGCAAATATCTTCGAAATACAAGTTGCTTTCATAAGAGTCTTTAGCGAATGGAGAATAAAAACCAAACTTCATCCATAAGAAAATAA
>JAPMOQ010061983.1:0-16858 GCA_026543055.1 Argiope trifasciata
TTATATCCAAGATTTTAAACTCTACTCAGAGGATTCTTATTAAATGATTAGGACGAATGAATAAACGAATGAAAAATCATTAATTTAATTAATTATTTTTTATTTTCGCCAAATATTTGTTTCTAATTTAACATATCATTTAACATCACAATTTTTAAAATCAAGTTTAATAAATATGGGATAGTAGGATGTATAATCGACTCCTTCGAAAATAAATATATCTTTAATCTTGTTTAAAAATGTTGTAAAATGTTTGACAGTGTATTCAAAGGCAGTATATATATTATTACTATTAAATATACAAAGAAATATATTAGACAATAGAAAGAAAATTATTAATGAGTAGAATAAAGTTTATGAGAAAGAAAATATGTGCAATATATATTGACCTCAATTAAATGGAAAAAAATATTTTAAACACATTTTTATCAGTATGAAAGATAAAAAATATTTTAATTACGACATTTTTCCCGTTTAGTTTTTAATTTACGATTATATATTTTTATAAATTATATGAAATCCCGAAATCATTCTAACAAGAGGAACAATTAATCAATTATTGATTAACTGATATTAAACATCTGAAAACATTAAAATAATGCAGAAACATCAAGAATACAGGAATGCACAAAATATCAAAATTCAAATGTATATAAAAGGGAAGAAAGATTATTTGATTTCAAAAATTTTCTTATTTTCTTCAGTTTTTTAATTTCATCTTTTATTAGATTATTATTATAAGTTACTATTCACAAATTAAAAATTTTTTTAGAATCAATATAAAGTATTCGATATTAATCTATCGGCAATTCTTTATATAATATAAATTATATGAAAATAGTAAATAAAAAATACATTGTGAAGAATTGTATATATAATATAAAGTACTATGTAAAAATAGTAAATAAAATTAATTAGGAAAATAAATTAAGACAATTCATAGCATCAAAATAATCACAAATTTGTTTTTAGATCGTATCACTTACTTACCATTTTCATTGCCAGTAGTATTATTTTATTATAAAATTTAAAATGTTTTTTCTTAGAACGGAAATCTTCAAGATGTTTTTCTTTTTCTTTAAATTCTTAATTTAATTTATTACTTAGAGACTAATAATTTTCATCTTCATCTAAAGAACAATACCCTTTATAATCTTATTAGATTTTTTTATGATAATAAAACTGCTTTTTCATATCTTTTTGTTCATATATATTAGTTCAGTTTTACGACCGGTTTCCCAAGTTAATTTTGTTTGATATCGAATTATGAAAAGAAAGTTTAGATAAGTATACTTTGGATAAGGAGACTTTTTAAATTGTGATTAAATTTATCCTTATTTAACAATGAGACAAAATTTTGGAGTTGTTTTATTTAGCCAGTAATTTTCGACTTATTGCACGAAAGGGAATTTCTTGTTCGTTTTATAAAAAATCTTTTAAAAACTTATTGATGATCATTTCTCAAAAAAGCTTTAAAAGTCCTATTTAATTCTATGAAGAATGATTTAACTATGGTTCGTAGCTGAGGTACAGCTTGTTGCCAAGCAGTCACAATTTATTTGAGTAAAGAATTACTTAAGTACTTAAGAAATAGATATCTTAAGTACCTTTATTTTTATGCTACTACTTTTAATTCATTGCAAAATAAAACATGTATTCTCAATTGAAAAAATTAAACGAAAACATCATACAATCACAAATGAATGGTTTAAATTTTTCATCAACTCTCATGCTATCATGTAAATATCCTTATATTTATATCTCCTTTCAGTGATATTTTTTGTTGTTAAAAACAGTTATTATAACTTCAACCTCATTTTCTTAATATTAAGATTTAAAAAAAAATCTGTTTAAGTTGTCCAAAAAGAACATTCGATATTTAAGGATTAAAATGCTTAAACAATATTTAATGTTGTTATATTCAACAATGAATTAATTTTTTAATTATAAAAACAAATAAATGGAAGATAAAACAAACAAACAAATGGGCATTTAAATATTCAAATCGGAGCGCAATCGTACTATTTGCATTTAGTGTATTTCCCCTAAATGTGGGCTGAATCAGCGAGCTCTGCTCTCTGAACTCTCTCTCAATTTACCGGGCATATCATTTAATTACACCATAATTAACCGTGGCTTGAATGGTGGTCGCATCGCCCCTTTCCCTTCGCAATATTATCTCACACTTAATGGACGCACAACAGTGCAGCCCTTCATTTAGGCAAAGCTCTGTTAGAATGACTCTCTCTCTCTCTTGCCCAAAGAGATCAGAAACATTGCGAAACAATGTTTCTTAGCTTACAAAAGAAAACGGCACTGTAGTATAGCAACAGCAAACGGTATGTGCAATGATGCGCTCTTAAACGTGAATCGTCTAAGCTGACTGGGATTGAAATCTCCTCCCTCCTTTTTTTCCTCCTCACTAACTCTTTCGCCAAAACTTTCAAAAATTGTTAATTAGAAATTATAAAATAAGACGTGCAATTCTATCAGATATTGTAATTCAAGATTTGTGCTTTCCTGCACTTAGACAAAATCACTGTTAAAGATTGGCCCACTTCATTACTCTAGGCACAAAAAACAAGACGACAAATCCACACACAAAAAAACTGCGCCTTTCTACATTTAGATAAAATCGCTCGTAAGGAATGACACTCTTTCTTGTTGTAAGTACCAAAAAACATTGCGAAACAATATTTTCTAGCTTGCTGTGAAAAGAGGCTTTATATTATAGCAATGTCATTCAATAAGTTCAATAATCTGCAGTAGAACATGTATTATCCTTCTGATTGGGATAATGATTGCTTTGGACAACCGAAAACTATTAATAGGAGCTGAATTTTAAATCATAATTTCTCTCTCTCTCTTTTTTTAGACAAAGCTTTTAAAAATTGTTTGTTAGCATTATAGGAATAAGTAAGTATTAAATAGCAAGTATTATCGAATATTTACATTTTAACAAAACAAAAATAAGATCACTAGTATAATCGAATGTTAGCAAATAAAAAAGTAAGATCGCAGATGTTATATATTATTATTTTAACGTAGCTGAAAATAAGAATGCAACTATTATTGAATTTGACGTTTTAACAAAATCAGAAACAAGATGGCAAATATCATTGAATATTAATAATTTAACAAAATTTGTATTGCTTCCATAAGATCATTTTGAACAGTTACGTTGTTTTTAAAACAACTCTTGAATAAAAAATAGCTTATATCTTCAAGCAAAAGTCAGAAAATGAATTAATTGAATTAATTATATCAAAAATAAAAGCATCATCAGTCCCAAAAATTGTACCATGTCCAAGATCGACAAATGGTAAATCAAATTTTGTTTATCTAACTCTTTGTTTTGCAGATTAGTCTTAACTTATATTCAGACATATAGCCTCCTATTAATGGATTTCGCTCAAAATTTGATAGAATTCTACAGTTTGGCATAAAGACCATATATCAAATTTCCTCCTTTTTTGCTTAGAACGTTTTTGAGTTCTCGTGTTAACAGGAAGATGACAAGCATAATGTCAAACACAATATTTTGAACTCGATGAGGTCTGAAGTGTTTTAATTTATTAAAGTTTCAATCAAAATTTGTGAACTGGAAATTTTTTGAAGCTTTAAATATTTTCTCTTTGTGCAATACGAGTGCGAGCGTGAACTTTTTTAATATCCAAATTAATATTTAAAAGGTATATAAAATAACACCTCGAAATGCAATTTTAAAATTCATTTCAAATATTATAAAATGATATTTCTATTGAAAGAGGATATACATTCATTTCACCAGCAAATAATATAAATCCATGAAACTGTAAACAACACCTTATCAGTTTTTGCAAATTCAGATGTTCACTTAATGACTTTCATGTCAAATAGTTTTTCGTGAATTCAGATTATGATGCTAATTTTTATTTCTGAGAAGTTATCTTAGCTAGACTCAACAACAGTGCCGGATGATGCTTTACTTCTATTCAAAAAGAGTTACTTTGTTTTATAAATCTTTATGATGGCACCCTGGCATAGGGATATCATATCTTCCCTATGGTCTGGGCGTCCATGGTACCAGCCCCAGTTTGCGCATGGTTATGGTTGTTCTATCTGTGAGGTGAGTGAAGGTGCCCCCCTGTAAAAAAAGAGTTATGCAAGTGAATATGAAACATGAAGTAGCTATGTCGTACTCTTGACCCTAGTTGGTGCTACTGAAAAAACAAGGATCGCTTATTTAGGCTTAAATCGCTGACAGAATTCTGTATGCCGACTTGTAAAGTGCCATAAGGAACAACAACATAAATCTTTATTCAAATATTTCATTTCATACTTTATTATTAAATTAAAGCAAATTCATTGATAAAAAAGAATTAATGTTAATAATTCTTTTGTTTAAATTGTTGATCACATAAAAGTTATAAAGTTTTGTATATTAAGTTTTTGGTCAGTAGAAGCTGCTAAAGAAAGCGGTTGATTATAATTTAAATTAAATATTACACTATTGCTCAAAATCATTTTATCATTTTTCACAAAATTTTAAGATTAAATTAAAATTGGTTTATAAATGATGCCCCTTTCCATTTAATACAATTTGTTTTCCAGATTTAATATTAAAAAAAATTATTCTAACAATATTCTTTAACTATTCAATTTTATTGCTTTAGTCAGTGCATTTATGCTCTCTCGAGTTGCGACACTTTATTATACATTTTTTGTTTTCTTACTCAATACTTCAAATAGAAGCAAATAAGGAAAATAAATTAATCAAATCTGAAAAAGTATCATGCCACGATACCTCAAACAAGTTATTTTAATCTTTTTAAATATAATTTTTCTTTTTATATCAGTTACGTACATTTTTATTCTTGTCATGCGCAAAAAAAAAAAAAAAAAAAAAAAAAAAAACGAGCAGTAAAAATAAGAAAATTAATTGAATAAAAAATGGTAAAGTATTATAAATCAAACAAACAAAATGTTTATAACTGAAATTCTGTTATATTATTTGATATGTCGAATTACACAAAAGGAAAAAAAAAAAACTCTGAAGGAAATAAATATTGTTTTTCCTCTAAGTGAGTTTAAATTAACAAAATTTTAGCTTTTCAGTTAGTAATTTGTTAATTTAAATATCCGTAACCTTAAGATTTATGAAAACTATATAATTTTTATTTAATTTGTCGTGGAATAAAGAATATTATTTCATGAATTTAAAACTCTGACTGTCAATCTAGTATATCTTTATAAATAGTGTAATATAAAATATGCTTTTACAGCATATAAATTTCAAATTAAAAAAATAAATTTAAATAATATGAATAATATTTTATTTTATTTTGCTCTATAAACATAATTTTAAAAATTAAATCAAAATTTCATACATCTTTAAGTTCTAAAGAATCATATTTTAAGAAATATACTTGTCACTTCAACTTTCAATTAAACAAATGAAGGTTTTTATCTTCTGCTATCAAATTTGATCGACTTATGAAGTTTTGAACAGAAATGTTTGGAACATTTAACATTTGCATTCTTAGGCCAGTCACTCAGGAGAAATCCTGAACGTTGATTGAGGAATCATCTTTGGAATGGTCGATGAAGTGATTTCGAATTGCCCATTTTTATTGATCTTCAAATATTCATAAATCAGTCAGTTTTAGAGAATGAGTTGAAGTTTATCTCTTTTTATTCTTCGTTTTTAAAAGCATTTAAGACATCTTTCATACTATGGAGTTACTTCATTTAGACTCTTTTTACAGATACAGTTCAATTATTAAAGTTTTACAAATTAACAGTTGGACCATAAATTGAAAAAATATGTATATTAAACCATGTTTGTCTTAAATAAAGCTGATTTACTGAATTAATAATATTGTAAAAGTCAATTATTTTTCTTTACATTTTCTTTTAAAAAAACACCAGCGGGTGAATGAGCTCCGCTCGGAGAAAACAGGTATCGAAGCTAACTCGAAGATTTAAATTTTCAATTGTGATTTATCAAAACAATACATGCCATAAGAAAATTTGTGAAACCATTGGTGAAAAGATAACCGGTTCAAGTGCACCATTGTAAACTATTCTAAACAAAGTTAGAGTTTGGAAAGGGAACTATTCTATACAAAGGTAAAGTAAAGGTAAAGATTGAAGTGTGTTGAAGTTCAATATTTTTGACAAATTTATTTAGAAAAACCAAAAATATATACATACATAAGAAACATATTATAAACCTATAACAGAATAAACATAAAACTTTATTAGTTCGCCATATTGGCTATAGATGGCAGCACGTTACCGCTTGAAAATTTAAGTAGCCATTATGGCGAACTAATAAAGTTTGAAAATATCCTATCTGTAACTCCGAACTGCTCGACCGTAGCGCTTCAAAACCGGCGCCAATCGCTTCCCCGTGGCCAAAAACCCCAGACCCCCAAGTTTACCGGAGTTTATTAATTCTGGGGCGATTTTCGACTTGGCAACCATTCCTCGTATTATAGTATTAGATATTTCATATTTATTTCATTTCGTGCAGATACGTGCTGAAAATTACATTTTTATATTTTTAATTTTTAATAATTATTTATTTATTAATTTGAGTTTTTGTCAATCTGATGGCAACATATTGATAAAAGATAATTTTTTTTCTTTCGCTCGTAACGTGTTCATGTAGATTAAATTTTATTGTTTTGTCCGAAATATATTGTTGAAAAATATAGTTAAAATATTTATTTAAACATTCATTAAAAATAGAAGCTTAAGTTATACGTTGAAATGCTGATACCATTAGAAATCTAGTTTTTTTATCCATAATTTTATGTAAAAATCATCTTTGTGCGATAATATTTTTGGACATTATAGTGGAAAAACGTCGGAATTTCGCTTAATTTTTTAATTAATTCAAATTCGAATTAAAAATTCGAAAAAAAAGTACACATTCCCGATCCCCAAGGTATACATGTGCCGAATTTGGTAGCTGTAGATAACGGTCTGGCATGTAGAGCGCCCCCCCCCACTATACACACATTATTATAATATTATTTATTATTTTATTATTATAAATAAATATCTTTCCGGAAATTTTATCTGAAAAAGAAAAATGTTAATGAATACACAAAAAGGCATTGATTCCGAATTTTTTAAGATAAATATTATTTTTAATGATACATCCTATTTAAGCTTGAACATTTTATTAACTTTTACTACTTTGGTTAATGAATAATGAAATGTCGGCATTCTATAGAATGTCTAAACATTTTCAGGTATGAAAGTACTTGCCATTATTCAAAATAATTAAAGAAAAATGAAGTTATACAAAATGAAATGTTTGCCTTTCTTATGACACATTAACGTTTTATTATTTAATATTATGTATTACTAGTTACCTTTTACATAATTTGTTCGTTCAAATGATTGATCTTTTGAATGGTTAAATGCTTCATATAGAATACATGAAAAATAATTCACTTTATTATTTGCATGACGGAAAAGCATAAATTTAATATAATCAGTATTTACTTTAAATTAAAAAGTGCATACATTATGATACAAGCACAGAAGTGTTAATACGATTATGGAATTAATAGCTGATAAAAATATGCGTGCGGTGCAAATTTTTATGGATGAACACGAATTCCATTTAATAATATTTAAATATTTTGTTGCTTATAATGTAACAAACTGGATAAAAAAAAATTAAAATTAGGAGGGCTGTATGGAATTATAATTAATATAAATAAAATGATAATTTTTTAGTCTTATGAAAAGATTATTATAAACTTACGATATATTATTATATACTATATTTATAAAGACTATTTTCTGAAAGGTAATTATTTCGGAATAAACGAGCGTCAATTTTCGTAGGCAAATCATAGAGATTATTTTTGATCTTGAATAACTTTTCTGTTTGGTGTCTATTTCTTGATTTCATTTTTTTTCTGATTGGATATAATTTTTGGTGAAACAATTAATCAACTTCAGAAAATCTCTAATAACGTTTTGCAGTAATTTTTAATATAAAGGTTTCAAAGCTTATTAAAATGGCATTAATAGTTAATCATAATACAAATTAACCATTTATAACGCAAGACAGACATTTCCTTTATAGATATTTATAGCTTTTACAATGAATTTGATTAATTTCATAACTGATGGATAAAATAACTTTATTTTAATTTTTTTACCAAAAATAGGAGATAGTTTGAATAAATAAATCATAGTCATATGAAAAAAAACGTTAAAATGATAAATTAAAATTTTAAGTTAAAATTTTTTACTACCATGCTTTAATTTCTTATATATAATTATAAAAAAGTATTCATTGAAATTAGAAGATGAAAAATACTAGGAGCCATTAAAATATCACATTTATTTAAACTTTTCAAAATCATTTATTTGAAACACTCTATTACAGTCTTTTCAAAGCCAAAAGTCTCCTTTAAGGAGCAATTTAACACAAAATTAACACTAAACTGATGAATAATACCTCCTTTAGAAATTTTTCTGAACTCTTTGATTTATTTTAATAAATTACCGGCGAACTTTAAAGTCTAAGAAAAAAAAATCTCCTTATTTCTCATCTGCAGCTTAACAATAGAGACCACAGGAAGAAAAAGGATGTAAAATATCTGATCCCTCCCACTCCCCTCTCAATCCTGTAAGAAAGATAACACTCCAAGGAAGATCAGCCCAGTGACAGCGCACGCGCGAATTTTGATTAAAAAAATAAATAAATGAAGAAGCTCCAGACGTATAAAAACCAGTACATTCTCTTCTGGAAAAGCGGTGCAAAAAGGAAGCAAAGAACCAAAGAATAAATAAACCACCAACTTTCACGTCTGCCGCTTTTCCAACTAACCAAAAAAACAACCAACACAAACTCTGATTTAAAGCTCATTATTCTAGCAAACTGCTTAGCAAGTACGGTGGTCGGGTTTTGTCCGCAGAAATTTACACCCCGGGATGAAAATTTTGCGAGCGACTGAAAAGTCTTTGTGGCAGGGTGGAATGTTACGAAAGGGGTGTCTAGAAAAAAGAATAAAAAAGGGAGGTAAAGGGAGAAAGAGGTTGAAAGTGCTCTGCAAGTCGAGCGTTGTATTATGATTCATGGGCGAGATTTTTTTATTATTTAAATTTTATGTATTTTTGTTAACCCTCACGTAGAGGATCCATTGTTGGGCTATGAATCACAAGAGCGTTCGTTGCTTACAAAAGACTCGTTGGGAGTCTTTTAGGGGTGGAAATTTATCAAGAGCAAGTGATTAAACCTCTTCGCATTTTCTGCAGTCTATCTTTTTTCAAGCCTAGTTTTTGAAGTCTATATAATCCTCAATAGCTGCGGCTTCGTCTGAAGTATTTCTAGGTATTCAAAGTTGTTTGTTTTGGCTGATATAATAATATTCAAACAAATTTCATTAAATTAAATGCTGGTGATATATTTTTTTGTTATGAATAATGAGTTATGAAAATGTTATCGATGAAATGCAGATTTATTTGTATTTATATAATAAAATTAATGAAATTAACCCATTTCGATACAAAATTACTTATCTTCCTAATTAGTGAACATAAACTGTTTTTCATATTTATTTTTATTCCAATCTGGGTAAGAATACAAAATATAACTGAAGCGCTTTTTTATTATCAAGTGATTTTTTTGTCTATTGCTTAATTACATCTTAGATGATTTATAATGAAAAGTTCCATGATATGATTAAAAAAAAGAATGTCAGTATAAAAGAAAGATAAAATATAATATCTTTAGTTTCAAACTTTTTCCGATTGTATATATACTTTGGAAACTTAATTTCTAATAAAACATTTTGTTGTAAAAAAAATTAAAAATTAAATTTTTTTTTCAAAATTTCTTTTAATTACTACTAGGGATAGCGCATCTTCCCCGAGATCTGGTTCGAATCCCTGATAGGGCACTATGGTTCCTCTTTTGTGCTCTATTCATGATGAATGTGATCCCCCTCCCCCTGTGAAAAGGAGTTATGCAAACGAATGTGACACATGAAGTAGCTAAGTCGTACTCGTAGCGTTACTGTAAAAGCAAGAGCCGCTCACTCAACTTAAATCATCGACAGATAACTATCAGCGGGCTTGTAAAGAGCCGTAAGTCACAGCACACAACAAATAAAAAGAAATCTGCGCATCCATGGGTGTATATTTGTGAGTGTTTTTTCATACGTATGTGTGTGCACCTGCATTGATATTTTATTTGGTGCTCCTTATTTTGCTGATTAATTGATATTGACGTATAGTTTTGATAACAATACTGCATACCAAATTTCGTTTATTTTCCTCGCTTTTTGTTAAGCTACTTGTTCTTTAATAAACGTGTTCACATGCAAATGGATAGGCAAAAAATATAGACAGTTTATCTTTTGAACGAATTTACTGCAAGTTTAGATGTATAACTTACAATTCTGATGTAAACACTTTTTCTAGAATTCAGTAATTTATCTCGCTGCATTTTTTCTGACATATTTACAGAATATCTTATACCCAGATCTAGAGTTATAGTTTAGTTATATTAACGTCCCGTTTAAAGCAACACGAGGGCTATTTTGGGATTGACCTCGTAATTTTGAACCACGGTCAGATGACGAGGACGACGCCTGAACTGGCACCCCCCTCCCCACACCACGCCAAGCCACACCAGCGGGAGGACGTTTGGCCTGACAGATTTAACGTGCAACAGACCCCCTCACACTACGGTTCTTCGGTGGAATCGAGTCTCGAACCTGAAACCCTCCGGTTCCGAAGCCGAGACTTTACTACCGGACCAAAGCGGCCCTACCCAAATCTAGAAAAATTGATTCAAAATTTGTCAGTCATCATTTATCCATTTAGTTCGTTATACTTTAGGTTTACCATATTCATAGATAGATAAGAATCATAACATTAATTTTTTTTGGTTGAAAAATTATTTGAAACAAAGAAATTTTTCAAAATATTACTGACTTTACACTTTATCATTTGTGAATCCTACAGATAAAAAAATCATGTAATTGTAAAAAAAAAATTGATAGCGAGATTTTGATGAATTTCTACTTTTTGTCCTTTGTTATGTCCAAAAAACGCAGTTTTAGAATTACATGGGTCGGTAAAAACAATAATTCAAAAGTTCCTTGTGCTAGATGGATGATATTTGATTTATGAATTGAGCTCTGAATGTGCAGATTTTCAAAAGTTGAATGAGATCCATTCAAAGTAAGTCTGGCATGTTTGTCTATCCAAGTTCAAATAAATACGGTAAGAAAAAAAAGAAAAAAGAAAAAAGCGCACAGAATTGTATAGTTAAAATTTATTACACGGCTTTAACATCTAAACTATAGTTCAGTATCTAATTTTGTACCAAAGCAAACAAGATTTTTGCATAACTTTGGTAACTAAAGAACGCAATGACTTAAATTGAAGAAATTTGGTTTGTGATCTCGTCGGTGCAGTTATAATTCTATATTGTTCGTTTTAGTAGGATGAGGGTGTATTAATCTGGTGTTCTACGATTCATCGCCCAAATTATTACCAAATGCCTCATGCTAGATTCGTAAATACTCATGGCTTTGCCAAATATTCATAATTTTAAGCGAGTGAAGGGGGGAGCTGATATTTTTATTAGAGAAATATACAAATAAAGTTTTGGGAAAATACTGACTTTTATAATCAATATTTTTTCTTAGTATACTTATTATAGACAGAAAAGATATATGTATTATTTTATTTTACATATTTCTGCTATTTTATTTAATTTTATTCTTCATCAATAGGCTTTTATACATTAAAAAAATTATTTTTCTTTTAACAATATTTTACCCAAAACCCCCCTTTTTAAAATCCTCTTGTAATCTCTATTGCCAAGAGCAATTCTCACCTACGGAAGAAGAATAGTTAACAAAAATCTCAACAGGTGTCACTTTGAAACGAAGTCAATTCACCTTAACGTGATGCATATCAAGTTTCCTCGAAAATTTACTTCTTAGATCTATTTTGGATCTATTTTTCAATCTATTGCACTAGCATCAGCTTTATAGTTAAATATCAGATGGCACGGCTGGTACTTTTGTCACGTGCCAACTATAACGTGTGAATTGGTTTTATTATTAAAAAAATTCCTTTCCAGGTTTAGAACTTGATCAGAAATAGGTTTCGCTACATTATCCAAATCAGCAATGATATTTTATAAATCTTTCTCATAACTGCATTGAAGAAAGAATGAAAATAAAGCTTATTCATCGAGATTATTTTTTGGAGAAGATTATTTTGGATAAAAAAGAAGTCACTATCGAAATAAAAATAAAATATCCCTTGTATTCCCTAACATAATCTTTTTTTTTATTACCAATTGATATTTCACAATATAACTATTATTAATTTTTCACTCATACAATAAAATTCACTATATAACTGTAAAAACTAATATTTCACGTACATAATACAATTTACAATATAATTATAAAAATTAATATTTCAGAATGTAATTATAATTAATATTTCCCAATATAACTAATATTATTAAAAATTATACTTAATGGCATTTTTAAAATTTGTTTTAGCTTTAATAATTTATTAAAATATTTTATTTTCTTCACATGAGAACAAATGTATAGACAATAATTAAGGTAAACATTAAGATGAGAATACCTATTTTTTTAATATCCGCGCATGCGTTATCTGATAGTCTCGTGATTGTTACAAACCGGTTGAAACTGATTAAGGACTTATATTAATTAAGAAAATTCGTAAGAATTCAAAGAATGAATAATTTGGAAAACATATTGTAATTTTAGTTGACGATAAATCGCCGACTGTGGTAATCCTCTGCATACTTTGGACATACACCTTGGAGAAATTGTTTATAAATTTAAAAATTAAGCGAAATTTTTCTACATATCAGCAATAACTTCCAAATCCTTCCTTAATTTATCCTTCTATTTTTAATAATTTTTTATAAATTATTTTAATCGCATTTTCCATTATATACTTTATTATTAAAGGCAAGCATTCATTATCTAAGCATTAGTGAAGGTCAATTCATTTACATTGCTGCTAATAATATTTATGCCAATTTTTTCAGTCGAAATCAATACATGAAAATTCAACTTATTTTCTTAGGTTGAATTGATTTCAGTATTAGACATGCTTTTAATACGTTTTTGAAATAGTTTTCTACTTGATTTAATTTTAAAATTACACAATGGGGAAAACTTGTAAAATGCGCTTATTTATAAGCATCGCTGATCTCTCTTGCTGTATAATTGATTTATAATAGGCGCAAAATTAAGAAAATTAAAGCACAACAAACAGAAAGATATAATACTTTCAAAAACAGTGTATGTCTAATAAATTTGAAATTAAAAAAAATTACTTTGAAAATAAATGATATTTTTAGTAAATTACCGGTAAACCAGATTCTCGCCAAACGCGGATAGTTAATTATAAGCCTTACCACGTATTGCTGAAAAAATATGTATGTGGATTACAATAGCAAAAAATGATTTTCGGTTTCAATTGTAAAGCAGAAATAAAATTCCAACAATCAAAAAATAATAAATATTCTAAACAGTAGGTAAACTTAGGATGTTAAACTTTTACTTTTGCTTATTCCTCAATTTACTGGCATTTGAAATTAGTGGATTCTCTGTCCCATGTTATTTTTCCATGGGTTAGGAGTTTTATTTGGTGGTATAATAACTTTATACTGCTACGTAAAAATACTATTACTCTCTAATATCAAAAAGTTACAAATTTCAAAAAAATATTTATATCTAATTGCAATTTAAGCTTTTAAATAGCGTTTTAAAACATTTTAGTTGGAAGCCTAAAGGAATTCTTAGGTCAAAAGATTAATGATTCCAGTCATGAAGCCTTGGTGTCTGCGGTTAGTTAGAGCTTAATTTGTTGATGCTGAATCACATTGCATTTAAGGGAAAAAAAATTTCAGCAAACAAGTGCCTCATTGTTTACTTCGACTGAGAGCACTTTATTTAGAATTTGTTCATAAAGGAATAGTTGAACTATATCTAAAAAATAAAAATTTCGGCGAATTTCCAAAATTATCCATAGGGTAAAAAAATTTAACCTTTCGAGCATCTGCCCCAAAGCAAGGGTGTTCTAGCATTTTCCGCGATCTTTTCTACATGGAAATAAATTCCAACCAGCAGCATCCACATACCATCCTTCCCAATCTTGCGTTGCTATTTAAACGCTAAATCATCGTGTCATCTATTTATATGCGCATTTAACAAAAACCCACGCATCCAGAGTTAACAACGGCATTTTAATGACTGCGCGTCGGAAAGTGTGCCTCTTACACCTTTCAGGTGCGAGCCCTCTCATCAATCTTCGGCTGTGCTTGACAGTCCTCAAAGCTTCCAACTCGCTTCGCCCAATCGTTGACAACTGGCGAAATTCTGAAGACAAACTACCTTTTTGATAAGTCTCTAAAAGAGCCTTTTGTGCAGGTAAGACTCATCGACGGCGCGCTGTCGCAAAAATGGGAAGGGTCTTGTTTCGAGAATGGCTATGCTGCCGGAGTCTCCTTCTGTGAAACCTTAAATTAACTCTTCTCAACCCTGAAGCAGCATGAAAATAAAATTAGAAGTACTTAGTCAACAGTGTAAATGCCGTGCTCCGTGTCAGCTGGAATTCGCTGAAGGGTGTCCACAAAATGAGTCTGTGATCAGTGGATGTACTGCGATTGTTAATCACTCCTTCCAATCTCTTTAAACGGCCTTTCAAGCGCCGAGATGATAACTCTAAAAATAAATCGCCTACTTTATATTATGTAAATCCATGGTGAAAGAAGGTCTGAGACTGCTGTGCGTCTCCAAGTGCTGCATCATCTAGAAAACAGAAGCAGGTGAATCGACAAATCGAAAAGAAATGAGCTGCAATACTTCTATTTAGTTTAGTTTTGAAGTCGTTTTTATCAGTAAAAGTTTCTTGGCAATATCTGGTTTTGGACACCTTCGTTGCTAAAATATTTTAGATTTATTATTAGTTAGAGACTACTCATAGACAAAACAATGTGTGCTTAAAAATAAAAAATAAAAATGTAGGAATTATAGACTTTTCTCCTTGCTTAGTGAAAAAGAATTTTATTATTGTTATTATTGCTAGTTAAATATGGTGCTCACGCACAGATGCTTTTTCCCAATTGCTAAATTAAGCAACAGATTTGGAACACACAAATATTGGTTAAATATTATAAACTCTTCAAAGTGATGAGCAGTTCTTTGAAGTTTTTTTAAAAAGTAGTTGGAATATAATTTAATTAGGGAACATTTAAGGTAACTTTTGAATCTCGCAGAGAATTCAATCTAAATACAATATATCGAGATAATTTTCCAGTTTTGCCTTACATTTTCACATAAAAATATTATTTATATTTTTTGTGTTAGATATACGTTTGTCAATATCTTATCAATGAAGAATTACAAAACAGTAGGCATGCACTAAAAGTATTTTTTTTAACTCAAACATTTTATTTCAATATTTTAAAGTATCAAAATTTAATATTTAGTATTAAATTATCTATCTGTATTTTTATACTCATGGGTATTTTTTATTATATTTTGAGTAGAAAGCAATAGTTATTTATTCAATAGCAATAGATAAAGTATGTTAGAAAAGAGGAAATTTTTTTCATATAATGAGAAATTAATTAATTTATAAATATTTATTCACGCATATATAAGAAATAAAAATAAACATTGAATTCAAAGTGTCTTAACTATTAGTAAAAATCAATTATAGAGAATAAAATAAAATTATATATTAAATATTATTTGCAAAAAATTCAATTATGCAGATTAAAAACATTTATAATTATGATTTTTTAAAAAACATAATGTTTAAAGAAATTAAATTTAGAGGCTTCAAAAAACTTAGTGCCTAGAGCCCTATCAACCTTAATTGACTACTGCCTGCTATGCTTAAACCGTTTCAACTGGGTTCCTTTGCAATCATATAATTGTATCGAAAATCCCTTTATCATTTCAGATTTTGTAATTACTAATTATTGAGGGTTTTTTTTCCGCTCATAATGTAAAATATCCAAAAAAATCAAAGAAAGTAATTTTTTGCAGCTTAAAATTTTCCGATTTATATGTATTCTTCTAAAATTTTTATTTTTAACCAGAGTATGTGCGCGTATGTATATGTTAAATATTTTCATTATATAGAGTGATTATTAAGGCAAAAAATAATGAAAAATATACATTTTACATTAATGCAAAAAATTTGACAACCATTTGGTGAATTTTAATATTTCTAAATGACAACTCCAGGTAAATGAATTAATCTAAAATATATATTATATTTGTACATATGGCGAAAAGAAACAAGCTTCTAAAAGTATCTTAGTAATCATTATGCATTTTTCTTGAATTTCAAAACCCAACGAAAAAAAATCGAATAAATTATTAAAAGCAGAGCATCTCTCCACTTTCAAATCTTAACCAAAGTTAAAACCGGCCAAAAATTTTGTAGAAAATATAACGTTATGCTTCATTGATCTAGTATATTTCATAGTTTTGTTACTGTGCATACACTGAGTAGAAATGAGCCTTGTTTCCTCACACAGAGAAGTGAATAACATTAATATTCCTAAAAATCTAGAACCTTCGTGATTATATATATCTTTTAATCTTTCAATATATATTATACGATGCAGTATAGAGATAGATGGATTTATATGTATTACGTGTTGAACAATCATCTTCTTTAACACATCATCTTTACTACTATTATTAAGTATTGACCCTGGGACTCCCTGTTCGCTAGAAATATTAATTATATTTGCTTGTAGGTAAACCGTTACGTAATAACTTAAAATTTCCTAAAACTGTTTAGCTTTAAAATCGTG
>JAPMOQ010061983.1:36858-86011 GCA_026543055.1 Argiope trifasciata
TTGCAAAGTATTGATTAAGACAGGTCTATACAGCAAATTAGACGAGATTTATGAGTTGTTTTTGGTTTAAAAAATTTTATGTTACAATTGTAGAAATGATTGGTTTTTATGGCGCTGGAACGAAATTCACCACGGTGGACATGTAATGAAAGAATAAAAATTCAACCAAGGTGATTAAAGCATCAATATTATTAAAAGAAAGAGCTATTAAGCTAAATTACAGAAAAGTCAGATTGAAAAAAAATAGAATATTTATATTCAGTTTGCTTTTTTAAGAAAAGTCTTAACAACAACAACTAACAGAGAAAGAGAAATTTTTAAAAGTGAAAAAGGAATGATAATAAACAAAGAAACTTCTAACTCAGTTATAATAATAAAATAATGTCAACAAAATTCGTTTAAAAGACAACAATATTTATGTGAAACTCGAATTTTAGAGATAGACAATAATAGTTTTTAATGAAATAAATAATTTTTAATAAAAATGGTATTAAAAGAATTTTTCAAAATTGTATCGGAAATATTAAAGAACCAGGCAAATAGTTTTATTTATGAAAAAATCAAAATTATTAATGTCAAAAACTTGATGAAATGACCGAGAGCATTAGCATTAAACTAAGAACTACAGTACCATAAGAAGAAAGTTTAGAAAATAACTCACTAATAGTATGAAATGACTGTCAAGAGAACTTTTAAATCTATTTTTAAATCAGGAAATGCGGTCATATTAAAAACAATTAGTAAAAAACTGAATTTTTAAAAGAGGAATTTATCGTTTAAAGTAACAAAACATGTAAAATAAATTGAAATGAAATAAGTGAATTTTAAGAATTCATGGCTACAATGTTGAAGAAAGCAATAATATAAAAATAAAATGAAAATCGCTGAATTTTTTTCATTTTCTTTGCATTTATAAATATTTCTAAATAAATAAGGAATTAAACTGAAGATAATAGATGTTAATTTGTTGATAATTTTATTAATTATATGAAAGGTATTAAAATTGATTAGCTTCAAATTTAGAAACGTTTAGCTTCTTTGAATGCTTATTTCTCTCTTTTTATTTTATGCAGATTATAAATATGATAATTTAAACTAGCAACATTGGTGAAAATGGTTGTGGAAATCTGAGTTTTCTGCCTAATAATGAGTTTCTACTAATTGTCAATAAAGTAGATTATCTTAAGAAAGTAATTTTCAATCATAGATTATTTTACGCATTACATTTTCAACGCTTACTATCTCGAATATATAATCTATTTATTTTAGAATTAGCCTCAATAAATCCCTTAATTTATTTTTTTATGATAGCAGAAATAAATAACTTTTGAAATAATATTTATTTCATAAACAGTGACTGTTTTTCACTATCAAACATAAGTATAGCATTTTTTCTTTTATTACATGATAACGCAGGTGGTGCAATTAAATGTTTTTGAGGTTAGGTTACTTTTGACTTTTTAATACTATCATGCATTTCTGAAATTATCTAATTATTTCAAATCGATTTATTATTATCATTTTTTTTTAATGTAGTATTGTCGAATCTTTACAATCGCAGTTGGGGAGAAATATTATTTAGTACATCATATTTCCTTTTAAAAGCATCGAAACGCTGTTTAGCCAGGTAAAGAATTAGAGAAACCAAAATATTTAAACTGACCGCTCTAGGCTAAGAAGAAGAATGGATTCAAAAATAGTCAAAGAGTTCCTTATACTTTATTCGAACAGAAAATGCAAAATAAAAAAAAAGTTTTTTTTTCAAGAAACCAAGAATTCTAATTGTTAATAGGATGTGTTGACTGATTGGTAAATCGCGAATTTAAACTGCAATTTATTTGAACGTTTGGTGCAGACAAGCAGTCGGAAAACAGCTTCAAGTACGTACTGGACATCTCATAAACAGAGATTTACATTTTAAAGATAGAACCGATACAGAAACAAGGCATTTTTGGTCCATATGAAAGTTATTTATTAAAAAAAAGTTAAGGCAAGGTCACTTAACTGTTTTATTTACTTTACTACTGAGATGGATCCTTCTATTTGGGGAATATTTTCTTATTTTGATTTAATTGGAAATCCATTGTATACCTGATTTATCTTTGTACTCGAAGTAATTTTAATATTGAATTAGAATCGTCACGAGTGGTTTATTTTTTCTTATGGCTATCAAAATTCGATTAATCGATGCACGCATGGCAGTCCGGCAAAATATTTAAGTGGTTAATACATGTATTATATATGTAGCTGCAAGAAATTCATTATTAAGTAAAAGAAATGGATGAACCATACAAAATGTACAATAGAGATTTCATAGATAAGTTTGAAGGCAATTTACAGATTAAATTTTTAATATCACAACAACATATTTGCATGAATAATAGCATTAAAGTGCCAACTTGTCAATCACTTCGTACAGTCAATCCTATTAAGCATGTTCCAGGAAGTTTTTATTCCATCAAATTATGGATTATATTAAAGATGGATCTATTAAGCTTTTATATGAGCAATCATTACACAATATTTGAATTTAAATAAAATAGCATAGTCCAAAACAATAAAGTGGGTAAAACAAAAAAAAAGTGCGGCTAACGGGCATGAAAGAATTATGGAGATATGGTAATTTTACTGTTCATAAAACCTTTGCGAATTAAATTCGTTTAAAAGTACCATTCTAGGGATCGAAAAATAAATATTATATGATAATGATAAATAATATACAGACGAAAACTCCGATGATTAATAAATATGCGTATATTTCAATAACCAATAAATAAATAAAAAGTAATAAAATAATAAAAAAACACAAACAGTTGTTGTACTCAAAGAATATAAATTTTAAAGACATACAAACTTTTCCTGCTATTATTCCCTAGATTGGGTTATTTAAATTTATGTATGTAAATTTGTACTCATCAACCCTGTGGTTATAAATATTTAAACTGGTATAATTTTTCTTTTAAATAATTAGCTAACAAACGAGCACATGTTGGCATCTCTTCCATCCTCTTTGAGTCAACAGCTCTAATGCTCTCTTGCAAAAGTGACTTCTTTCAGCATGTTTTAATTTTTGATTATTGTTAAAATGTGTACTTGTATCAAGAGAAACCCTGTATTTTGAAATATATCCAAAAAAATTACAGAAAATGTTTAATGTATCGTGGAATTTTTCGTATTTTAAAGAACTTAAGCTGAAGGCATATTTAGTTTGATGTATCATTTGGAAGCCACAACAATATAGCCTATCTAAAGCTAAATATAAATGTTAAGCACGACTACAGCACAAATCCTGAGGAGGTACATCCCATCCTCAGCAAGAATTGCCTCAAAGTTACATCATCATGTGGAAATCGAGAAATAATCGCCATACCGTAAGTTTCTTTTCCCTATGTTTTTGTATGCCGGCAGTGAGAACGGATTCAAATGAAGAAAAATATTTCGCTTTTATAAAACTTTTTTCTATACGATTCATTGAAGTAACGAATTTTTGCACTCAATAATAATTATCTCAATAATAGAACGAGAATAGATTTTAAGTTCTGGCTATAAAATTTACTTTGTGCAGGATTGAAATCAAACAAATTAATTTCGGTAACTCTATAATCTCACTTGAATTATTCATTTAAATTATTGAAATTATTATACTCTTCTTTTTGAGGTGAATAATGCTAATTAATTATATCTATGAAACCACAGATTTTTAAATTTCAATGCCCGGTTATAATCTTCTCTAGCTCTTAAAATATAGCTCGAACTTATCAAATTTTTTAAAAAATTATTTTGAGCCATATAACCTTGAACTACACATTCCAACGACATTAAATCAGCTCTAAGATAAATATCTTGAGAAAGTGATCCATAGATCATCCTTTCACAAATAGCCCCAAAGTACCACACATGTTCCAATTTGTTTGGAAAGCTTTACATTTCCGTTCCAGAAAGAAAGAATGCGTGAACCAATCTGTCGCCTTTACTCCCGTTTTCCATATATCTTTTACCATATTTCTGGGTTGTATTTCCTGACGCTTTCTGCTGCAAATTCCACAAACGTAAAAATTCTTGAGAGATATGTGCATTTTTGTTCCCTTTTGGTGTTCAAGTAGCAGTAGAATAAAGCTTAAATTACAGGGGCTTGTTAATTATCTCATCTCTACACGGATCGTTAGGTTTGATCGCCCCTACTCTTGAAAGTGACGAGGCCTTCTTCAAGGTTGAGTCTCGGATATTTCCGGCAAAAGGATGAGAGGGTTTTCTGCTTTCAAGGGTTTGATTTATATCTGAATGTAAAATGATCCAGAAATCGTCATAAAATAGGAAGTGATAACAACTTTAAGATTAAAATAGCACAAATCTGAAACGCACATTAATTTTTTAAAGGTTTTTTTTTTTTTTTCATTTTTATTCCCTCAGAATCATTTTTCTTAAATGTTAGAAACTTATGAGTTTTTAAGTTTATCTTTTAAAAAACCGATGAATAAATTCCCAAATGAGTAAATAATAGGCTGCAATGTTCACCTCATTTTCACGTTTATATAATTAATGGCTAAACTAGTTTTTATACTAACATTTGTCGATTCTTCCACGTTGTTTAATTAGTGTTTTCAATGAAATTGCTCAAGAATTTGATTATAATAAAACATTAAGTATTTGTAAGTTGGGTTTAATAGCAAGATTTTTGTTATATCATCCAATACCTGGTTTTACCAGGATTTTAATACATACTAATATAGATTCTATAACGGTAACAAAATTTCCCGCATTTATGAACTATAGATTCTAATAAACATAATCTTTTACTGTCGGATAAATATAGGAGATAAAATTTGCTTTTATCCAGTACTTTTTTCTCTTTTATATATGTAATTCCAGCATTTTTAAAAAATGCTTTTAAAAATTGAATTTATGATTTCATTTTTAGAATGATATTATTTCAATCCTGTTCGCAATACCATAACTTTCGAAATCTAATACCATCATGCTCATTACAGAAATCATTTTATTTTTCAGTTGAATTAAAAGAATATAAGTTATATTCACATTTACTTGCAGAATATATCCATTACCGTTCGGCTTTTAATGAATTATGCTCTACTTTTTTTAAAGCTAGATATCGTCTTTGAAGATTAATTGGTTGTCGGGAATAGTAGCTGTTTTTAATTTCAACTTATTTTTTTATTCAAAACTTGATACTCAGCATTACCCCAATACAATATATTTAATGATCAAATTGTGACAGGCATTAAAGCCATTTGATTTTAATAGCTTTTATAGTACACATGAGTATTTCTAATGGTGTAGAGCTGCAGAAAGTATAGAGCCAATAAAAATACAAATGTCTGTGTGGCTTTTTGCTACTTGATAAAAATGCACACACAATAAACTGAATTTCAATTTGGCTTTCAAAAAAGAATTCGCAAGTAAATAATTTATGAAAAATTGAAAAATGTTTGAGTTTCATTTTAATAAAAAAAATTATTAAAAGCTATATAAAAGAGTAAATTTCAAATTTTTTTATAATTCCGGTCAACTTTATCTGACAAATAAATTGAGACCAATTAAAAAACTTTTTAAAAGAAATGTTAAAGTAATGTGAAAAAACAATGGGCAATAGAACTTTCGGGAATTATCATGTAAAAAATGTTGGAATCTCTCTTGATTTTTAAATGAATTATAGTTATTATTTTTTAAAAATCTCTTCGAGGTTCATATTCTCATTCAAGTAAATATATACTATATTTGGTACCTTTATGTCAATCAGAATGTCAGACGTTCATACATTCAGATAAATCTCCTATAACTATTCATTGAGACCGAAATATCGTAACTAAACAAAAGTTAAAAAACACTTTTATTTGTTTCATGAAAATGACACTCATCTGTTTCATTTATTGATTATTTAAGTGCTTAAAATTATCAAAAAATTGGATATTTTTTCTCAAATAAAGTTTTGTAGCTTTTAAAGACTTTGTCAAAAGGACGCAATGCATTCTAGTACAGAAAATAAAGCTACTAACATGGGAAACGTTCTTTTTATTATGAAGAAGCTTTCGATAACTAATCGACTGATATATTTTTATGTCTAAATTAAGGTCTTCCTTGTGTACGGATGTTTCGATACACGTACGAAAATAATCTCGGAGACAAAATTGTTACATGCTTAATAGTTTGCAGATTACGGAAATAGTTGTCAAGATTCTTTTTCTTCGAAATCTTTAGTTACCAAACAATTTAATTATGGCTTCTTATGTTTACTTAAAATTATTGAAATTATAATTCTTTGATTATATTTCTTTCGTTTGTCTTATTGTTTTCCAATATTAGAGCAGTGTTAAAGTATTTTCATCTTTAAAACGATTCAAGTACGATAAAACATTAAAGGTTCATATTTATTATTTATAAATGCATGTTCTAGTGGCATACACATGAAATTAATTCAAATAAAAATTCTTATATGTCTGAAAAGATGAATTTCTAAAAAATTCATGCTCAGATATAAGATACGGTGATTTTAATTTCTCATAAATCAATGGCAAATCAGTGACAGTATTTCCATTAAGAAGATATATTTTCATGCCATATTTTTCAGGATATTTTGTGTTTTTAATTAATTAATTCCAGGGATTGAGATATAATAATGGCAATTAGGAGACGATCTCAGTTATTTGATTTTGTTTTGTCACTGTTTTCATTTAAATTACCAAATTTTTCTCATTATTAATAGTTCTGCCATGCCAGAGTTGTTATTAAATCAATTTTTCATCCACCTGTTTTAATGTAATTATTATAATTATATTCCAAGAAAGTAAAGTTTCTCATCAATCCCATTATTTAAAAATATCATCTTTCATCATACAATGGCCGCTTATAATAGGCTAAGGAGGAAAGATTAATGCGTTTATAAACATGTAATTTCTTTCTTTTTCTTCATGTTTAATAATAATGCTTCAAAGACGAAATCATATATTAATGAAAATCTGAAGAAAAAGACTGATTGCAAATAAGTATTGACTGCAGTATTGAATATTCGGAATCGAAATCAATATCAGTTGTAAAAAATAGACAATAGTTGTTTTATTAGTACTTTTATTATTTCCATGCATCATATACATTAGAATGCCGAGAACCTCGCATAAGAGTAGCTCATCTTTCTCGGTGCTCCAGTCCCTGTTCTAGCATGGTTGCTGCCTTCTGTGTTCTATCTATGAGGTGTTTGAATGTGCCCCATGCAAAAAGTAATGCTGCGAGCGAATGTGAAGCATGACGTAGCTATGTCGTACTCCTAGTGCCTTACAGAAAAACAAGACACGCTTGCTTGACTTAAATCACTGATGAAATGTCAGCGGGTTTGTAAAGTGCCATATGTATTATTAACAACATACATTAGAATATGTTATTTAAATAAGAAGTTTGACTGTTATTAATTTAATCAAATAAAACTTTTCGGTCAAATATTAAATTTGCTGTAATTATTAATTTTATTTTAACCCTTTAATGCATGAATTTTTATTTCCTTCGAAAAAAATAGCTTTGGGTAACTGCATATTATTTAAGAAAATTATTTTTAAAAATTTTAATTATTTTCTTTATAAAATAAAAAAATAAAGAGATGCAAATGGCTACATGAAGAATTTTTTTTATATAAAATGAAAAAAAAAAAAATAATAAGAGATGCAAAGGGCTACATGAAGAACTACACAATATTTCAGTGACATAAGTCACATTATGGTAAAATTCTCTTCTTAACCTCTTAATATAGTATTTTTAATGGTAGATCTATTTTGCAATAAAATTCTTGGTATTTTTCCAAGTTTCTGATCTAAATCTAATTTAAATGAAACAAAAAATAAATATTAAAAGAGGCGAATGTCTAAATTAAGATAATAATTAAAACAATATTCCAGTGACACAAATCATGTTATAGTTAATGAAAGTCCCTTTTTAGATATATTTTTTTTACAATGCAAAAGAAAAAATGCTTTTTGATAGAACTATTCATACAACCCTCCTCGGTACTTTTCTAAATTTCTAATTTAAATCTAATGCTAATATCACTATTGCCATATATCGGTCGTTAAGACAAACATTTGTCAAAATGTATTTAAAAAAAGGTTCTCAAACATCATTGTTGTTTTCTGGAACAGTCCTGTAAAACTTATTAATGAAAATAAAAATATGTGCCAAATGCACTATAGGGTTAAGTATATGTAAAAAATGCTTGGATTATACGGATGATCCTAATGCTAGAGAAACATAAGAAATTTAATAATTTAATTGCCATTAAGTGTTTGTTTAATTAATATATATTTACACACCTTATTCCTTTCATTTTTGTACATATCTCTAAGAAGATGAACATTATAAAATTTCTTAATTTTATCAACCATATTTTGAGGTGCAAAAAGAAATTTGAAATTTTTTCCTAAGAAAAATTTTAAAACATAAGAGAAGTTTCATGATTAAAGTATATATATTTCAAGCACATTCCAACATAATTTCATTTATTTTAAATTTCATATATTACATTTTATATATAACATTCTCTATAATATTACCCACAAATTTAATCCTTTATTAGCAAAAAATAAATCTTTTATATATCTTTATTGGATGAAATTCCCTTTTAAAAATAGTCAAAGACATCTAAATTATACCACTTATATCAGAATCATCACATATAATAATTATCATTAATACAGTCATCATTTTAGTCTTCAATCCACCCAGAAGAGCATCTTGCATTATAAGATAAAATTCCTTCTTATTTACATTTCAGTCATTTTAATTTAATGCAAAAATATTAATATTTAATGCCCACCGATCTCTGCCTGCTTTATTTTTTTTCCTTGGTAAAATCTCACTCTGCAAGCATTCCGGCTCTTTTTCACCTGTGGCACAAAAAATGCCACCCACAAATCCACAATCCCTTCTCCTATTCGTCAATTGCTTCGTCGGATCATCTGAGCCCGGGCACTCATCATCATCATCATCATCATGATGGCATTCAATTCCATTTCCACCAATCAGAGAGTCGGGCGGTTGTTTCGAGTAAATAAAAAAACATTAGCGTCGGCAAAGGAAATTACAGGGGAGAGAGATACTGGAGGCACGAAAGTGGTTTCTGTGAGGGCGGTATTTGTCTCTAAAAGTGACAGCAACCCCTCTGCCAAACTCTTGCTCTTCTTTTCAATTATTGTAATTCCCGCCATTCTTTTCCTTTCGAATAAAAAAAGGGCCAGCTTTTTTATATCTCTTTCGCCTTTCTCTCGCATGCCAGGATGAGCTTTTATATCTCTTTTTTCCCCCGTGGCACGTTTCGGCAGAAAGTTTACGATAATTTTACCTTGAGGTTAGTATAGAATATACATCATTTGGAGGAATCTTGGTCATCCTCAGGATATTCATTCTCATAACATACTGCCATAATAAATATTATTTTTTGAATATTTAAAGTAGCTTTTTTCAAAACAGTTTAAGCATTGCTGATATAGTTTCACATTTTTTAAAAAAGGCATTGCTGATATAAGTACTCCACCGAATTCAAAAAATATTGTTTTTATATAAAGGATTATGATTTGCAGAATTCGTTTAATTAATTTCTATTTTTTTTGCAAAATAAAGTTTTTTTACACATTGGAATTTGATATTCTTCTTATAGTTCTTGAAATTGTATAAAGAATACTTTAATTCAATCCGTCGCCAAAAAGCGATTTAGCAAGCCTGAATTGCATTCTATAAATCGTCAAAAGACGAGTCACGTTTTTTAAAAAATTAATCATTATGTATTGCAGTTGCGGATACGTTTGCAGTAATTTTTTACATTTTTTTTATATTCCTTTAAATAAATTTCTTGAACGTTTCTTTTAAGTTTGATGATGTAGACTTATACTCATAGTTAGAGGATTAAATAATGTTATCAAATTTATAACATCGGCAGATAAGCTTGGAGGAAAATTTATAATAATTTTACTTTGAGGTCAGTTTAGAATAGGCATCAAGAGTACTTTAACTCCATCTGTCATCAAAAAGGATTTTGTCTAAATTACTTTCGGTCAATATTCAAAAGACGATTCATGACTTTTCAAAACTTTTTATTATGTTCTGTTGGTGTCAATATATGTGTTGTAGTTTTATGCATATTTATTCTTTTATATCTCTTAAAGTTAATTTTTCCTCATTTTTTTTAACGTTTGAATTTGTAGACGTAGAAATATATTAATAATTAAAGTATTAAAGAATATTAGCAAAATTATAACATCAGCAACATTTTGACTGTATGTTAATTATAAAATAGTCATAATTAATTTTGTTTTTAAGGATTTAGATCCTCAACATTTAATTAACTTTTTTATAAGAAAAGAGAAGCTTTTCTATATTTCTCTATTTAGCCAATTTTATTGTATTCTTTTCATATATATTTATTCAATAGTCTATGGTAATTCGGTTTTTAGCTGCAATCGTAGAGTTTGAATAAGAAAATGTATAAAGTTTAAAGAAATCTTGGTCATTCTAAAATAGGTTGGATAATTATTAATATGCACAATCAAAAATCATTCTATTTCATTTAAAATTGTTTTATAGAATGATATCTCCTTACATCGACTCTACTGTAATCCAAATTGTTTGATTGCTTTTAACAGGAGGCACGATTTCTATAATTTCCTTAAATCATTGCAATTTGAAAACATTTATACTGCATGAAATTTTTATGTTTTACCTGTTAACAGCGTAATTAACTTCTGTTTGATTTGATTTCCATTAAAATAATATCCACAACCGATTAGCAGGTTAATACAGCATGACGTCGCATACAATGAAATTCATTACATAGTTTTGTTAAAGTGTATTAAACTCACTTGGGGGAGATTATATTAACAATAAAAAATCACCAATAATTCCATCTTTAAAAATTGTGATTTTTAGCATTCTTTAATAATGAAAAAGACAGAAAGAAATTTTCTATATATTATCTTCCTGTTTTTCTGTCACATGTGGCATGAAATTTTAAATTTCTTTCCTTGGCGTGCTTGTTGGATACTTTGTTTTCATGCTGTTAGAATACATATCGTTAGATCGAATCGTTTAGAATACATATCGTTTCATGCTGTTAGAATACATATCGTTAGAATACATATAATCATAGTTAGAGGATTAATGGTATGTTTTAAAGCATAAATGGTATGTTCTTTTCTTGTAACAAACTGTCACAGTAAATCCCATCTTTTTAATATTAATCAGATTTCTTTAAAGTTATTTAATTACTTTTTGGCATATTGTTTCAATTGCGGTTCAAACAGTTATGGCATTATAACTTGGTTAATTGCATATTTCCATTAGATTATCGCAATTTTCAAGGAGATATGCGTAATTAAATTGGATCATCTCACGGGATCTGATAAAATACATTTTTTTTTAAATCTATAATGGAGCTTAAATTTATATCATCAGTTACTTTGGGATGCAGGAACATTAGTATTAAAAATGAAATTATTTTGTGTTATCTTCGGAGATGCATCCAAAAGATTTTCACGTTACAACAGAAGGATTTCTGAAATTTATTTGAGTAATTGTGATTTTATTGTAATTATGTTATGTCAAGTTTATCAGTTTAATCAAGTTATCAGTTTCCACTTATTTAATGAAATTTTTCACAAGTTTGATCTTCGGACTCTATACTATCATTAACAAAAAGAAAAAGAAGATGGAAATTATTCATTTCAGCTCGTTTACGAAAGGGGAAAAAAGTTTCAATTCTTTATAGATTCCAAACTTATAGTGAAAAGAAAGCAACTTTGCAAGAAAAAATATGTTCCGAATTTCCACCAAAATATATTTTAAGTATTTGTACGACATAATTATTATTGATTCCGATCAAATATTTATTGGTGTAATTGACAGATAAACTTATTTTTTTACTCCATGTTTTTTTTTTCTACATAAATGATTTTTATATGAAATTAAGTTTACATTTATATTTTATTTTTAATAGTTTTTAATTATATTGCATGCATTATATATATTGTTATTTAAAAGTATATGAGAAAATCAAAGTAAAGAAATTTTAGATTTATTAAATAAAAAAATGCATTAAAAGGATATGTTTTAAAACTATAAGGTGGCACTTGAATTTTTCACATACAAAATTAAAACAATTGAATTCTTCCGCTGTAACATTTAATAAATCTAGTTTGCGAAATAAATATTTATAGCTTATTGAATATTTCTTAATATTTACATTTTTACGCAATAATAAGACAGGGAAAGCTGACCTTAAATTAAAGAAAACGTAATTAATTGAATTTACTTTAATTAGAAATTATCAATTTTTATATCATAAACATTTAAAAAACTAAATATATAAAGAGAAAATTTTGTTTTCTAAGCATATTATTTTTTGAAATTTAAAATTAGATTTATATTAACAAAATTTTAATAATTCTAATGAATTCAGTCTTCAAAATTAGATATTATACAGTTTGGCTATTTTAAGCAACAATTGTTGCTTTATCTTATGAAAAATGTAAATTTTCTAATAAATGTTTCTGAAGCTTTTGTAGATTTCTTTAACTAATTAAATATTCCATTTATTTCAAAAAAATTTATAATTTTGATTACATATTTTTTTAATACACGGAATATGGAAAATCTATTCGAATCTATTACCTATACAATCTGAATCGGATTGTACTCAGTTTCATTTGTGTACAAAATTCCCTTTTAAGCACCTTTTTCAAGGCAGATAATAAATGACTTTAATCCGGTGATAACTTCCGAGAAATTGTAGTTGATGAACATATGAAAATGTTTGTTTTTCACACACACAAAATTAATATTAACTAATAGAAGTTTTAATGTCTGATAACTGCTCGAAATTAAAAATGAATCAAGTTTGGGGAAGAAAATCTCAATGACTATTTTTTCGAGTTTATAGGCATGCAGATAGCTATAAGCCAATTAATTCTTGAATATTTAATCACAACTGTAAGAAATGATGGTGAAAATATATTTGAAGGATTCGAAGCAATCACCGTCGTAATATGGAAACACAAGTGACTTTATAAATACTATGCTAATTTAAGTAATCTGTAAAATACTATGATATTTTAAACAATCCTTAAATATTTTATACAAATGTTGTTGATATATTTAAATAACTATACTTTGACATTCGATTCACATACACAAATTTATAAATTTTTGACAATTAACAGTTTAAAAATCAATGAACTACTTTCTTCTTATATTTTTTATATAATCATTGAATAACATATTACAAACAATGAATTACGAATATTGATAATTCTTTTACAAATGTATATTTTGACAATTTTAGCAGAAGATTAGATTTAAACAGAAATAACTAAATAAAAAGTGAAAAAAATTCAGCCCGTAAATAAACCGAAGCAGAAAACCATCAAAAGCATACGAATGAAAAAAAAAACATTTTTTAGATAGAAGCGGTATGATTGCACAAAATGCTACATTCAAGGAATAATGTTGAAATAAATCATAAATTAAGACTAAAAATAGAAACAAAACGGAACACAAAATGGTCAATACATTTGCTTCTAAAGTATGGAATCATGGAGAACGATTAAAAGGAATTATAGCTTTGCAACACAAAATATCGATCAATAAATCTCGCTTTACTCCAAATGTGATAATAGACCAATAAGGATAAAAGTTAAATTGCGATAGAGGATTGAGATATAGTATGAAAAATACAGAACTAAACAAGGCTTTTAACTTCAGTGCTTTTAAGGATATTATGAAATAAGTTCTCAATAGTGAGATATTAATGATAACAAGCTATTAATGCTATTTTTATTTTCGAATCAATAATCAAGGATAAAGACAGGGCAAGTATTTTTTCAAATACAAGTAAGTATCAAGTATAAGTAAAGTAAAATAAAACTATAAGAAGTAGAAAAATAAATATAAAAATAATATCTTTAAGAAAGTACTTTTTATTACTGCCTTTATTGTGTGTATATATATATATATACTAGCCGCCTTTGGCGACCAGCTGGTTCGCCATGAGTAATGCGTTCATGCGTTCTAAAATTTTCAATTAAGTCACATATTCATTAGACTTGAAGTAATTCCGGGCAATGATTGGCCTGAAATTAAAAATGTTTTTTTTTTCGTGATACTGCCGAAATATTAAATATGTTTTTTAAAGAAAGCGAAAAAGGAAAAAAAAATATTGAATAAATGATTTAGATGTTGCAAACGATTATAGAAACCTTGGCTTTGCATTTATTTTTTTAGAAACTATCACATTTTATAATGTTAAAAAATTATTGGATTAATAATACAGATATTGCAAACGATTATAGAAATATGCCATTAAGTCGGGATTTCCATGCATATCCTGTCTAAATTCAATCAGGTTTACCATAAATAAAGAAGATTTGTAGAATAAATGATTTAGATGTTGCAAACGATTACAGAAACCTTGGCTTTGCATTTATTTTTTTAGAAAATATCCCATTTTATGTTTCTTTTATTTTATCCAGTCAAGTGCTAAAAGTATCATTTCTTTAGACTTGATTTACGATGATAGATTTTTTTATTATTATTTGAACTTCCGTCATTGTTTTCTTTTATTTTTTCCAGTCACGTGCTCAAAAAACATAGTCAAAGTATTTCGTTAAAAATAGAGGCTTAAGTTATACATTAAAACGCTGATACCATTAGAAAGCTAATTTTTTTATCTTTAAATTGATGTTAAAATCATGTTTGTCCGATAATATTATTGGAAGTTATAGCGGAAAAACGTCGAAATGTTGCTTAAATTTTAATTAATTCAAATTCTAATTAAAAATTCGGAAAAAGGGCTCCGAGGTGCGCATTCCCAACCTCCAAGCTATACTTGTTCCACATTTGGTAGCTGTAGGTCCAACGGTCTGACCTGTAGAGCGCCAACACACACACACACACATTGAGCTTTATTATATGTATGTATGTGTGTGTGTGTACGCACACACACGCATACGTTCATATATATATAATAGAATATGAGTGCGTGCGTGTGTGAACGTGCGTATATATGTGTGTATGTACGTGCGTATATATGTGTGTATGTACGTGTGAGTGTGTGTATTTGTAGGTTTTTGCACTCTATATGACAGGTAGTTTGACATAGTTCTACGAAATATGGCACATGTATACGTCAGAGATTGAGAATATGCACTTCAATGAGATTTAAAAAAATAACTACAGCTTTTTTTTACTACAATTTTTACACAAAACTACAATTTAGCTGAATTTTGATTTTTCCGCGATAATTATCATTTTACATAATTTTAGTATACATAAGTTCAATAAAAATATAGTTTTATAAGATTTCACAATTCAAAAAAATGCCATTTTGATAATTGTATACAATTTTAAGGAATTCTGGCAATTTAAAAAAAATGCATAATTTTCAACAATAGATTGAATGATTCCCTGAGATTCAAACTATTTTTGTTTTTTGTTTTAACGGGGGATTTCTTTCCATTGCTGAAAAATAAGGATGATGAATTCGTTTAAAACCTTGTAGTTTGCAAGGCAAATAAAAAAGTGGAATTAGAATATGGCGAAATTTAGAAAAAAGATTGACCGATTTTCATGTTTTTAATAGCGTTTTGAAGTTAAAAGAATGTTTACTATTAGAAAAATCCGCATGCACTATAAATAGAATTTAAGTAAATCAAATAAATTAATAACACGATTTTAAAGCTAAACAGTTTTAGGAAATTTTAAGTTATTACGTTAACGGTTTGTCTACAAGCAAATATAATTAATATTTCTGGCGAACAGTGAGTCCCAGAGTCAGTCCTTAATAATAGTAGTAAAGATGATGTCTTAAAGAAGATGATTGTTTAACACGTAATACATATAAATCCATCTATCTCTATACTGCATCGTATAATATATATTGAAAGATTATAAGATATATATAATCACGGAGGTTCTAGATTTTTAGGAATATTAATGTTATTCACTTCTCTGTGTGAGGAAACAAGGCTCATTTCTACTCAGTGTATGCACAGTAACAAAACTATGAAATATACTAGATCAATGAAGCATAACGTTATCTTTTCTACAAAATTTTTGGCTGGTTTTAACTTTGGTTAAGATTTGAAAGTGGAGAGATGCTCTGCTTTTAATAATTTATTCGATTTTTTTTCGTTGGGTTTTGAAATTCTAGAAAAATGTATAATGATTACTAAGATACTTTTAGAAGCTTGTTTCTTTTCGCCATATGTACAAATATAATATATATTTTAAATTAATTCATTTACCTGGAGTTGTCATTTAGAAATATTAAAATTCACCAAATGGTTGTCAAATTTTTTGCATTAATGTAAAATGTATATTTTTCATTATTTTTTGCCTTAATAATCACTCTATATAATGAAAATATTTAACACATACATACGTGCACAGTTACTCTGGTTAAAAATAAAAATTTTAGAAGAATACATATAAATCGGAAAATTTTAAGCTGCAAAAAATTACTTTCTTTGATTTTTTTGGACATTTTACATTATGAGCGGAAAAAAACCCCTCAATAATTAGTAATCACAAAATCTGAAATGATAAAGGGATTTTCGATACAATTATACGATTGCAAAGGAACCCAGTTGAAACGGTTTAAGCATAGCAGGCAGTAGTCAATTAAGGTTGATAGGGCTCTAGGCACTAAGTTTTTTGAAGCCTTTAAATTTAATTTCTTCAAACATTATGTTTTTTAAAAAATCATAATTATAAATGTTTTTAATCTGCATAATTGAATTTTTTGCAAATAATATTTAATTTATAATTTTATTTTATTCTCTATAATTGATTTTTACTAATAGTTAAGGCACTTTGAATTCAATGTTTATTTTTATTTCTTATATATGCGTGAATAAATATTTATAAATTAATTAATTTCTCATTAGATGAAAAAAATTTCCTCTTTTCTAACATACTTTATCTATTGCTATTGAATAAATAACTATTGCTTTCTACTCAAAATATGATAAAAAATACCCATGAGTATAAAAATACAGATAGATAATTTAATACTAAATATTAAAATTTGATACTTAAAAATATTGAAATAAAATGTTTGAGTTAAAAAAAATACTTTTAGTGCATGCCTACTGTTTTGTAATTCTTCATTGATAAGATATTGACAAACGTATATCTAACACAAAAAATATAAATAATATTTTTATGTGAAAATGTAAAGCAAAACTGGAAAACTATCTCAATATATTGTATTTATATTGAATTCTGTGCGAGATTCAAAAGTTACATTAGATGTTCCCTAATTAAATTATATTCCAATTACTTAAAAAAAAAACTTCAAAAAACTGTTCATCACTTTAAAGAGTTTGTAATATTTAACCAATATTTGTGTGTTCCAGATTTTTTGCTTAATTTAGCAATTGGGAAAAAGCATCTGTGCGTGAGCACCATATTTAACTAGCAATAATAACAATAATAAAATTCTTTTTCACTAAGCAAGGAGAAAAGTCTATAATTCCTACATTTTTATTTTTTATTTTTAAGCACACATTGTTTTGTCTATGAGTAGTCTCTAACTAATAATAAATCTAAAATATTTTAGCAACGAAGGTGTCCAAAACCAGATATTGCCAAGAAACTTTTACTGATAAAAACGACATCAAAACTAAACTAAGTAGAAGTATTGCAGCTCATTTCTTTTCTATTTGCCGATTCACCTGCTTCTGTTTTCTAGATGATGCAGCACTTGGAGACGCACAGCAGTCTCAGACCTTCTTTCAGCATGGATTTACATAATATAAAGTAGGCGATTTATTTTTAGAGTTATCATCTCGGCGCTTGAAAGGCCGTTTAAAGAGATTGGAAGGAGTGATTAACAATCGCAGTACATCCACTGATCACAGACTCATTTTGTGGACACCCTTCAGCGAATTCCTGCTGACACGGAGCACGGCATTTACACTGTTGACTAAGTACTTCTAATTTTATTTTCATGCTGCTTCAGGGTTGAGAAGAGTTAATTTAAGGTTTCACAGAAAGAGACTACGGCAGCATAGCCATTCACCCTTCCCTTTTTTGCGACAGCGCGCCGTCGATGAGTCTTACCTGCACAAAAGGCTCTTTTAGAGACTTATCAAAAAGGTAGTTTGTCTTCAGAATTTCGCCAGTTGTCAACGATTGGGCGAAGCGAGCTGGAAGCTTTGAGGACTGCCAAGCACAGCCGAAGATTGATGAGAGGGCTCGCACCTGAAAGGTGTAAGAGGCACACTTTCCGACGCGCAGTCATTAAAATGCCGTTGTTAACTCTCGATGCGTGGGTTTTTGTTAAATGCGCATATAAATAGATGACACGATGATTTAGCGTTTAAATAGCAACGCAAGATTGGGAAGGATGGTATGTGGATGCTGCTGGTTGGAATTTATTTCCATGTAGAAAAGATCGCGGAAAATGCTAGAACACCCTTGCTTTGGGGCAGATGCTCGAAAGGTTAATTTTTTTTACCCTATGGATAATTTTGGAAATTCGCCGAAATTTTTATTTTTTAGATATAGTTCAACTATTCCTTTATGAACAAATTCTAAATAAAGTGCTCTCAGTCGATGTAAACAATGAGGCACTTGTTTGCTGAAATTTTTTTCCCTTAAAAGCAATGTGATTCAACATCAACAAATTAAGCTCTAACTAACCGCAGACACCAAGACTTCATGACTAGAATCATTAATCTTTTGACCTAAGAACTCCCTTGAGCTTTCAATTGAAATGTTCTTAAACGCTATTTAAAAGCTTAAATTGCAATTAGATATAAACATTTTTTGAAATTTGTAACACTTTGATATTAGAGAGTAATAGTTTTTTTACGTTGTAATATAAAGTTATTATATATCAAATAAAAATCCTAACCCATGGAAAAAATAACATGGAGCAGAGAATTCACTAATTTAAAATGTGAGTAAATTGAAGAATAAGCAAAAGTAAAAGCTTAACTTATTATGTTAAGCTTTTACTGAAATATATCAAATTAATTTCGATTTAAGTTTTTAGATTTAACCATTTAGATTTAAGATTTAACCATTAAAAACTTTTGATTCGAGAAACATGAATCTGGTGCATTAATGTAGGTTCAAAAGTTAATACCCCTTAAAAGAGATAAGTAGTCGATTTATATGCAGAATGGAATTTTATTTCTGCTTTACAATTGAAACCAAAAATCATTTTTTACTATTGTAATGCACATAAATATTTTTTCAGCAATAAAAATATCATTTATTTTCTAATTATTTTTTTTAATTTCAAATTTATTAGACATACTCTGTTTTTGAAAGTATTATATCTTTCTGTTTGTTGTGCTTTAATTTTCTTTATTTTACTCCTATTCTAAATCAATTACACAACAGGAAAGATCAGCAATGCTTATAAATAAGCTCATTTTACAAGTTTTCCCCATTGTGTAATTTTAAAATTAAATCAAGTAGAAAACTATTTGAAAAACATATTAAAAGTATGTCTAATACTGAAATCAATTCAACCTAAGAAAAAAAGTTGAATTTTCATATATTGATTTCGACTGAAAAAAATTGGCATAAATATTATTAGCAGCAATGTAAAGGAATTGACCTTCACTAATGCTTAGATAATGAATGCTTGCCTTCAATAATAAAGTATATAACGGAAAATGCGATTAAAATAATTTATAAAAAATTATCAAATATAGAAGGATAAATTAAGGAAGGATTTGGAAGTTATTGCTGACATATAGCAAAATTTCACTTAAGTTTTAAATTTATAAACAATTTCTCCAAGGTGTATGTCCAAAGTATGCAGAAGATTACCACAGTCGGCGATTTATCGTCAACTAAAATTACAATATGTTTTCCAAATTATTCATTCTTTGAATTCTTACAAATTTTCTTAAATAATATAAGTCATTAATCAGTTTCAACCGGTTTGTAACAATCACGAGACTATCAGATAACGCATGCGCGGATATTAAAAAAAATAGATATTTTCATCTTAATGTTTACCTTAATTATTGTCTTTATATTTGTTCTCATCTGAAGAAAGTAATATATTTTTATAAATTAAAAAGAAATTTAAAAAATGCCATTAAGTATAATTTTTAATAATAATAGTTATATTGGAAAATATTAATTATAATTACATTGTGAAATATTAATTTTTATAATTATATTGTAAATTGTATTGTGTAGGTGAAATATTAGTTGTTATAGTTATATTGTGAATTGTATTGTGTGAGTGAAAAATTAATAATAGTTATACTGTGAAATATCAATTGCTAATAAAAAAAATTATGTTAGGAAATACAAGGGATATTTTATTTTTATTTCGATAGTGATTTCATTTTTATCCAAAATAATCTTATCCAAAAAATAATCTTGATGAATAAGATTTATTTTCATTCTTTCTTCAAGGCTGTTATCAGAAAGATTTATAAAATATCATTGCTGATTTGGATAATGTAGCGAAACCTATTTCTGATCAAGTTCTAAACCTGGAAAGGAATTTTTTTAATAATAAAACCAATTCACACGATATAGTTGGCACGTGACAAAAGTACCAGCCGTGCCATCTGATATTTAACTATAAAGCTGATGCTAGTGCAATAGATTGAAAAATAGATCCAAAATAGATCTAAGAAGTAAATTTTCGAGGAAACTTGATATGCATCACGTTAAGGTGAATTGACTTCGTTTCAAAGTGACACCTGTTGAGATTTTTGTGAACTATTCTTCTTCCGTAGGTGAGAGTTGCTCTTGGCAATAGAGATTACAGGAGGATTTTAAAAAGGGGGGTTTTGGGTAAAATATTGTTAAAAGAAAAATAATTTTTTTAATGTATAAAAGCCTATTGATGAAGAATAAAATTAAATAAAATAGCAGAAATATGTAAAATAAAATAATACATATATCTTTTCTGTCTATAATAAGTATACTAAGAGAAAACATTGATTATAAAAGTCAGCATTTTCCCAAAACTTTATTTGTATATTCTCTAATAAAAATATCAGCTCCCCCCTTTACTCGCTTAAAATTATGAATATTTGGCAAAGCCATGAGTATTTACAAATCTAGCATGAGGCATTTGGTAATAATTTGGGCGATGAATCGTAGAACACCAGATTAATACACCCTCATCCTACGAAAACCAACAATATAGAATTATAACTGCACCGACGAGATCACAAACCAAATTTCTTCAATTTAAGTCATTGCGTTCTTTAGTTACCATGCATGTATGCAAAAGTCTTGTTTGCTTTGGTACAAAATTAGATACTGAACTATAGTTTAGATGTTAAAGCTGTGTAATAAATTTTAACTATACAATTCTGTGCGCTTTTTTCTTTTTTCTTTTTTTTTTCTTACCGTATTTATTTGAACTTGGATAGACAAACATGCCAGACTTACTTTGAATGGATCTCATTCAACTTTTGAAAATCTGCACATTCAGGGCTCAATTCATAAATCAAATATCATCCATCTAGCACAAGGAACTTTTGAATTATTGTTTTTACCGACCCATGTAATTCTAAAACTGCGTTTTTTGGACATAACAAAGGACAAAAAGTAGAAATTCGTCAAAATCTCGCTATCAAATTTTTTTTTTACAATTACATGATTTTTTATCTGTAGGATTCACAAATGATAAAGTATAAAGTCAGTAATATTTTGAAAAATTTCTTTGTTTCAAATAATTTTTCAACCAAAAAAAATTAATGTTATGATTCTTATCTATCTATGAATATGGTAAACCTAAAGTATAACGAACTAAATGGATAAATGATGACTGACAAATTTTGAATCAATTTTTCTAGATTTGGGTAGGGCCGCTTTGGTCCGGTAGTAAAGTCTCGGCTTCGGAACCGGAGGGTTTCAGGTTCGAGACTCGATTCCACCGAAGAACCGTAGTGTGAGGGAGTCTGTTGCACGTTAAATCTGTCAGGCCAAACGTCCTCCCGCTGGTGTGGCTTGGCGTGGTGTGGGGAGGGGGGTGCCAGTTCAGGCGTCGTCCTCGTCATCTGACCGTGGTTCAAAATTACGAGGTCAATCCCAAAATAGCCCTCGTGTTGCTTTAAACGGGACGTTAATATAATTAAACTATAAACTAAACTATAACTCTAGATCTGGGTATAAGATATTCTGTACATATGTCAGAAAAAATGCAGCGAGATAAATTAGGGAATTCTAGAAAAAGTGTTTACATCAGAATTGTAAGTTATACATCTAAACTTGCAGTAAATTCGTTCAAAAGATAAACTGTCTATATTTTTTGCCAATCCACTTGCATGTGAACACGTTTATTAAAGAACAAGTAGCTTAACAAAAAGCGAGGAAAATAAACGAAATTTGGTTTGCAGTATTGTTATCAAAACTATAGGCCAATATCAATTGATCAGCACAATAAGGAGCACCAAATAAAACATCGATGCAGGTGCACAAATATACGTACTCACAAATGTACACCCATGGATGCGCAGATTTCTTTTTATTTGTTGTGTGCTGTGACTTGCGGCTCTTTACAAGCCCGCTGATCTGTCGACGATTTAAGCTGAGTGAGCGTCTCTTGCTTTTACAGTAACGCTACGAATACGACTTAGCTACTTCATGTGTCTCATTCATTTGCATAACTCCTTTTCACAGGGGGAAGGGGGGGGATTACGTCCATCATGGATAGAGCACAAAAGAGGAACCACAGTGCCCGAACAGGGATTCGAACCAGATTACGGGAAAGATGCGCTATCCCTAGTAGTAATTAAAAGAAATTATGAAAAAAAATTTAATTTTTAATTTTTTTTACAACAAAATGTTTTATTAGAAATTAAGTTTCCAAAGTATATATACAATCGGAAAAAGTTTGAAACTAAAGATATTATATTTTTTCTTTCTTTTATATTGACATTCTTTTTTTCAATCATATCATGGAACTTTTCATTATAAATCATCTAAGATGTTATTAAGCAATAGACAAAAAAATCACTTGATAATAAAAAAGCGCTTCAGTTATCTTTTGTATTCTTACCCAGATTGGAATAAAAATAAATATTAAAAACAGTTTATGTTCACTAATTAGGAAGATAAGTAATTTTGTATCGAAATGGGTTAATTTCATTTATTTTATTATATAAATACAAATAAATCCTCAGGTTTCATCGATAATATTTTCATAACTCATTATTCATAACAAAAAATATATATCACCAGCATTTAATTTAATAAAATTTGTTTGAATATTATTATATCAGCCAAAACAAACAACTTTGAATCCCTAGAAATACTTCAGACGAAGCCGCAGCTATTGAGGATTATATAGACTTCAAAAACTAGGCCTGAAAAAAGATGGACTGCAGAAAATGCGAAGAGGTTTAATCACTTGCTCTTGATAAATTTCCACCCCTAAAAGACTCCCAACGAGTCTTTTGTAAGCAACGAACGCTCTTGTGATTCATAGCCCAACAATGGATCCTCTACGTGAGGGTTAACAAAAATACATAAAATTTAAATAATAAAAAAATCTCGCCCATGAATCATAATACAACGCTCGACTTGCAGAGCACTTTCAACCTCTTTCTCCCTTTACCTCCCTTTTTTATTCTTTTTTCTAGACACCCCTTTCGTAACATTCCACCCTGCCACAAAGACTTTTCAGTCGCTCGCAAAATTTTCATCCCGGGGTGTAAATTTCTGCGGACAAAACCCGACCACCGTACTTGCTAAGCAGTTTGCTAGAATAATGAGCTTTAAATCAGAGTTTGTGTTGGTTGTTTTTTTGGTTAGTTGGAAAAGCGGCAGACGTGAAAGTTGGTGGTTTATTTATTCTTTGGTTCTTTGCTTCCTTTTTGCACCGCTTTTCCAGAAGAGAATGTACTGGTTTTTATACGTCTGGAGCTTCTTCATTTTTTTATTTTTTTAATCAAAATTCGCGCGTGCGCTGTCACTGGGCTGATCTTCCTTGGAGTGTTATCTTTCTTACAGGATTGAGAGGGGAGTGGGAGGGATCAGATATTTTACATCCTTTTTCTTCCTGTGGTCTCTATTGTTAAGCTTCAGATGAGAAATAAGGAGATTTTTTTTTCTTAGACTTTAAAGTTCGCCGGTAATTTATTAAAATAAATCAAAGAGTTCAGAAAAATTTCTAAAGGAGGTATTATTCATCAGTTTAGTGTTAATTTTGTGTTAAATTGCTCCTTAAAGGAGACTTTTGGCTTTGAAAAGACTGTAATAGAGTGTTTCAAATAAATGATTTTGAAAAGTTTAAATAAATGTGATATTTTAATGGCTCCTAGTATTTTTCATCTTCTAATTTCAATGAATAATTTTTTATAATTATATATAAGAAATTAAAGCATGGTAGTAAAAAATTTTAACTTAAAATTTTAATTTATCATTTTAACGTTTTTTTCATATGACTATGATTTATTTATTCAAACTATCTCTTATTTTTGGTAAAAAATTAAAATAAAGTTATTTTATCCATCAGTTAGGAAATTAATCAAATTCATTGTAAAGGCTATAAATATATACAAAGGAAACGTCTGTCTTGCGTTATAAATGGTTAATTTGTATTATGATTAACTATTAATGCCATTTTAATAAGCTTTGAAACCTTTATATTAAAAATTACTGCAAAACATTATTAGAGATTTTCTGAAGTTGATTAATTGTTTCACCAAAAATTATATCCAATCAGAAAAAAAAATGAAATCAAGAAATAGACCCCAAACAGAAAAGTTATTCAAGATCAAAAATAATCATCATCAGATAAGTAATCTCTATGATTTGCCTACGAAAATTGACGCTCGTTTATTCCGAAATAATTACCTTTCAGAAAATAGTCTTTATAAATATAGTATATAATAATATATCGTAAGTTTATAATAATCTTTTCATAAGACTAAAAAATTATCATTTTAATTATATTAATTATAATTCCATACAGCCCTCCTAATTTTAATATTTTTTATCCAGTTTGTTACATTATAAGCAACAAAATATTTAAATATTATTAAATGGAATTCGTGTTCATCCATAAAAATTTGCACCGCATGCATATTTTTATCAGCTATTAATTCCATAATCGTATTAACACTTTTGTGCTTGTATCATAATGTATGCACTTTTTAATTTAAAGTAAATACTGATTATATTAAATTCATGTTTTTCCGTCATGCAAATAATAAAGTGAATTATTTTTCATGTATTCTATATGAAGCATTTAACCATTCAAAAGATCAATAATTTGAATGAACAAATTATGTAAAAGGTAACTAGTAATACATAATATTAAATAATAAAACGTTAATATTTCATAAGAAAGGCAAACATTTCATTTTGTATAAATTTATTTTTCTTTAATTATTTTGAATAATAGCAAGTACTTTCATACCTGAAAATGTTTAGACATTCTATGGAATGCCGACATTTCATTATTCATTAACTAAAGTAGTAAAAGTTATTAAAATGTTCAAGCTTAAATAGGATCTATCATTAAAAATGATATTTACCTTAAAAAATTCGGAATCAATGCCTTTTAATATATTCATTAAAATTTTTTTTCAGATAAAATTTCCGGAAGGAGATTTATTTATAATAATAAAGCTCAATGTGTGTGGAGGGGGGGGGGCGCTACAAGCCAGACCGTTGGATCTACAGCTACCAAATTTGGCCCATGTGTACCTTGAGGGTCGGGAATGTGTACCTTTCTTCGAATTTTTAATTAGAATTTAAATTAATTAAAAATTAAGCGAAAATCCGACGTTTTTCCGCTATAACTTCCGAAATATTATCGCACAAAGATAATTTTTACATCAAATTATGGATTAAAAAATTAGATTTCTAATCGTATCAGCATGTTAAGTTATAACTTAAGCTTCTACTTTTGATGAATATTTAAAGAAATATTTTAACTATATTTTTCAACAATATATTTAGGACAAAACAATAAAATTTAATCTGCATGAATACGTTACGAGCGAAAGAGAAAATAATATCTTTTATAAATATGTTGCCATCAGATTGACAAAAATTCAAATTAAAAAATAAATAATTATTAGAAATTAAAAATATAAAAATGTAATTTTCAGAACATTAGCACGAAATGAAATAAATATGAAATATGTTTTTTCTAAAAAGAAAATGTAAAGGAAAAAAATTTGACTTTTACAATGTTATTAATTCAATAAATCAGCTTTATTTAAGACAAATATGGTTTAACATACATATTTTTTCAATTTATGGTCCGACTGTTATTTTGTAAAACTTTAATAATTGAACTGGATCTGTAAAACGAGTCTAAATGAAGTAACTCCATAGTATGAAAGATGCCTTAAATGCTTTTAAAAACGAAGAATGTTTAGTTTTTAAATAAAAAGAGATAAACTTCAACTCATTCTCTAAAACTGACTGATTTATTATTATTTGATCAATAAAAATGGGCAATTCGAAACCACTTCATCGACCATTCCAAAGATGATTCCTCAATCAACGTTCAGGATTTCTCAAGACTGACTGGCCTAAGAATGCAAATGTTAAATGTTCCAAACATTTCTGTTCAAAACTTCATAAGTCGATCAAATTTGATAGCAGAAGATAAAAACCTTCATTTATTTAATTGAAAGTTGAAGTGACAAGTATATTTCTTAAAATATGATTCTTTAAAACTTAAAGATGTAGGAAATTTTGATTTAATTTTTAAAATTATGTTTATAGAGCAAAATAAAATAAAATATTATTCATATTATTTAAATTTATTTTTTAAATTTGAAATTTATATGCTGTAAAAGCATATTTTATATTACACTATTTATAAAGATATACTATATTGACAGTCAAAGTTTTAAATTCATGAAAAAATACCCTTTATTCCACGACAAATTAAATAAAAATTATATAGTTTTCATAAATCTTAAGGTCACGGATATTTAAATTAACAAATTACTAACTGAAAAGCTAAAATTTTGTTAATTTAAACACACTTAGAGGAAAAACAATATTTATTTCCTTCAGAGTTCTTTTTTTTTCCTTTTGTGTAATTCGACATATCAAATAATATAACAGAATTTCAATTTAAAAATTTTGTTCGTTTGATTTATAATACTTTACCATTTTTTTTAAAATTAATTTTCTTATTTTTACTGCTCGTATTTTTTTTTTTTTTTTTTTTTGCGCATGACAAGAATAAAAATGTGCGTAACTGATATAAAAAGAAAAATTATTTTTAAAAAGATTAAAATAACTAAAAGATTAAATAAATAAAAGATTAAATAAAGATGGAGGTATCGTGGCATGACACTTTTTCAGGTTTGATTAATTTGTTTTCATTATTTGCTCCTATTTGAAGTATTGAGTAAGAAAACAAAAAATGTATAATAAAGTGTCGCAACTAGAGAGAGCATAAATGCACTGACTAAAGCAATAAAATTGAATAGTTAAAGAATATTGTTAGAATAATTTTTTTTTAATATTAAATCTGGGAAAAAATTGTATTAAACGGAAAGGGGCATCATTTATAAACTAATTTTAATTTAATCTTAAAATTTTGTGAAAAATGATTTTGAGCAATAGTGTAATATTTAATTTAAATTATAATCAACCGCTTTCTTTAGCAGCTTCTACTGACCAAAAACTTAATATACAAAACTTTATAACTTTTATGTGATCAACAATTTAAACAAAAGAATTATTAACATTAATTCTTTTTTATCAATGAATTTGCTTTAATTTAATAATAAAGTATGAAATGAAATATTTGAATAAAGATTTATGTTGTTGTTCCTTATGGCACTTTACAAGTCGGCATACAGAATTCTGTCAGCGATTTAAGCCTAAATAAGCGATCCTTGTTTTTTCAGTAGCACCAACTAGGGTCAAGAGTACGACATAGCTACTTCATGTTTCATATTCACTTGCATAACTCTTTTTTTACAGGGGGGCACCTTCACTCACCTCACAGATAGAACAACCATAACCATGCGCAAACTGGGGCTGGTACCATGGACGCCCAGACCATAGGGAAGATATGATATCCCTATGCCAGGGTGCCATCATAAAGATTTATAAAACAAAGTAACTCTTTTTGAATAGAAGTAAAGCATCATCCGGCACTGTTGTTGAGTCTAGCTAAGATAACTTCTCAGAAATAAAAATTAGCATCATAATCTGAATTCACGAAAAACTATTTGACATGAAAGTCATTAAGTGAACATCTGAATTTGCAAAAACTGATAAGGTGTTGTTTACAGTTTCATGGATTTATATTATTTGCTGGTGAAATGAATGTATATCCTCTTTCAATAGAAATATCATTTTATAATATTTGAAATGAATTTTAAAATTGCATTTCGAGGTGTTATTTTATATACCTTTTAAATATTAATTTGGATATTAAAAAAGTTCACGCTCGCACTCGTATTGCACAAAGAGAAAATATTTAAAGCTTCAAAAAATTTCCAGTTCACAAATTTTGATTGAAACTTTAATAAATTAAAACACTTCAGACCTCATCGAGTTCAAAATATTGTGTTTGACATTATGCTTGTCATCTTCCTGTTAACACGAGAACTCAAAAACGTTCTAAGCAAAAAAGGAGGAAATTTGATATATGGTCTTTATGCCAAACTGTAGAATTCTATCAAATTTTGAGCGAAATCCATTAATAGGAGGCTATATGTCTGAATATAAGTTAAGACTAATCTGCAAAACAAAGAGTTAGATAAACAAAATTTGATTTACCATTTGTCGATCTTGGACATGGTACAATTTTTGGGACTGATGATGCTTTTATTTTTGATATAATTAATTCAATTAATTCATTTTCTGACTTTTGCTTGAAGATATAAGCTATTTTTTATTCAAGAGTTGTTTTAAAAACAACGTAACTGTTCAAAATGATCTTATGGAAGCAATACAAATTTTGTTAAATTATTAATATTCAATGATATTTGCCATCTTGTTTCTGATTTTGTTAAAACGTCAAATTCAATAATAGTTGCATTCTTATTTTCAGCTACGTTAAAATAATAATATATAACATCTGCGATCTTACTTTTTTATTTGCTAACATTCGATTATACTAGTGATCTTATTTTTGTTTTGTTAAAATGTAAATATTCGATAATACTTGCTATTTAATACTTACTTATTCCTATAATGCTAACAAACAATTTTTAAAAGCTTTGTCTAAAAAAAGAGAGAGAGAGAAATTATGATTTAAAATTCAGCTCCTATTAATAGTTTTCGGTTGTCCAAAGCAATCATTATCCCAATCAGAAGGATAATACATGTTCTACTGCAGATTATTGAACTTATTGAATGACATTGCTATAATATAAAGCCTCTTTTCACAGCAAGCTAGAAAATATTGTTTCGCAATGTTTTTTGGTACTTACAACAAGAAAGAGTGTCATTCCTTACGAGCGATTTTATCTAAATGTAGAAAGGCGCAGTTTTTTTGTGTGTGGATTTGTCGTCTTGTTTTTTGTGCCTAGAGTAATGAAGTGGGCCAATCTTTAACAGTGATTTTGTCTAAGTGCAGGAAAGCACAAATCTTGAATTACAATATCTGATAGAATTGCACGTCTTATTTTATAATTTCTAATTAACAATTTTTGAAAGTTTTGGCGAAAGAGTTAGTGAGGAGGAAAAAAAGGAGGGAGGAGATTTCAATCCCAGTCAGCTTAGACGATTCACGTTTAAGAGCGCATCATTGCACATACCGTTTGCTGTTGCTATACTACAGTGCCGTTTTCTTTTGTAAGCTAAGAAACATTGTTTCGCAATGTTTCTGATCTCTTTGGGCAAGAGAGAGAGAGAGTCATTCTAACAGAGCTTTGCCTAAATGAAGGGCTGCACTGTTGTGCGTCCATTAAGTGTGAGATAATATTGCGAAGGGAAAGGGGCGATGCGACCACCATTCAAGCCACGGTTAATTATGGTGTAATTAAATGATATGCCCGGTAAATTGAGAGAGAGTTCAGAGAGCAGAGCTCGCTGATTCAGCCCACATTTAGGGGAAATACACTAAATGCAAATAGTACGATTGCGCTCCGATTTGAATATTTAAATGCCCATTTGTTTGTTTGTTTTATCTTCCATTTATTTGTTTTTATAATTAAAAAATTAATTCATTGTTGAATATAACAACATTAAATATTGTTTAAGCATTTTAATCCTTAAATATCGAATGTTCTTTTTGGACAACTTAAACAGATTTTTTTTTAAATCTTAATATTAAGAAAATGAGGTTGAAGTTATAATAACTGTTTTTAACAACAAAAAATATCACTGAAAGGAGATATAAATATAAGGATATTTACATGATAGCATGAGAGTTGATGAAAAATTTAAACCATTCATTTGTGATTGTATGATGTTTTCGTTTAATTTTTTCAATTGAGAATACATGTTTTATTTTGCAATGAATTAAAAGTAGTAGCATAAAAATAAAGGTACTTAAGATATCTATTTCTTAAGTACTTAAGTAATTCTTTACTCAAATAAATTGTGACTGCTTGGCAACAAGCTGTACCTCAGCTACGAACCATAGTTAAATCATTCTTCATAGAATTAAATAGGACTTTTAAAGCTTTTTTGAGAAATGATCATCAATAAGTTTTTAAAAGATTTTTTATAAAACGAACAAGAAATTCCCTTTCGTGCAATAAGTCGAAAATTACTGGCTAAATAAAACAACTCCAAAATTTTGTCTCATTGTTAAATAAGGATAAATTTAATCACAATTTAAAAAGTCTCCTTATCCAAAGTATACTTATCTAAACTTTCTTTTCATAATTCGATATCAAACAAAATTAACTTGGGAAACCGGTCGTAAAACTGAACTAATATATATGAACAAAAAGATATGAAAAAGCAGTTTTATTATCATAAAAAAATCTAATAAGATTATAAAGGGTATTGTTCTTTAGATGAAGATGAAAATTATTAGTCTCTAAGTAATAAATTAAATTAAGAATTTAAAGAAAAAGAAAAACATCTTGAAGATTTCCGTTCTAAGAAAAAACATTTTAAATTTTATAATAAAATAATACTACTGGCAATGAAAATGGTAAGTAAGTGATACGATCTAAAAACAAATTTGTGATTATTTTGATGCTATGAATTGTCTTAATTTATTTTCCTAATTAATTTTATTTACTATTTTTACATAGTACTTTATATTATATATACAATTCTTCACAATGTATTTTTTATTTACTATTTTCATATAATTTATATTATATAAAGAATTGCCGATAGATTAATATCGAATACTTTATATTGATTCTAAAAAAATTTTTAATTTGTGAATAGTAACTTATAATAATAATCTAATAAAAGATGAAATTAAAAAACTGAAGAAAATAAGAAAATTTTTGAAATCAAATAATCTTTCTTCCCTTTCATATACATTTGAATTTTGATATTTTGTGCATTCCTGTATTCTTGATGTTTCTGCATTATTTTAATGTTTTCAGATGTTTAATATCAGTTAATCAATAATTGATTAATTGTTCCTCTTGTTAGAATGATTTCGGGATTTCATATAATTTATGAAAATATATAATCGTAAATTAAAAACTAAACGGGAAAAATGTCGTAATTAAAATATTTTTTATCTTTCATACTGATAAAAATGTGTTTAAAATATTTTTTTCCATTTAATTGAGGTCAATATATATTGCACATATTTTCTTTCTCATAAACTTTATTCTACTCATTAATAATTTTCTTTCTATTGTCTAATATATTTCTTTGTATATTTAATAGTAATAATATATATACTGCCTTTGAATACACTGTCAAACATTTTACAACATTTTTAAACAAGATTAAAGATATATTTATTTTCGAAGGAGTCGATTATACATCCTACTATCCCATATTTATTAAACTTGATTTTAAAAATTGTGATGTTAAATGATATGTTAAATTAGAAACAAATATTTGGCGAAAATAAAAAATAATTAATTAAATTAATGATTTTTCATTCGTTTATTCATTCGTCCTAATCATTTAATAAGAATCCTCTGAGTAGAGTTTAAAATCTTGGATATAAACATCTCATCTCAGCATTTAAGGATGTAAATTAAGATACTTTTAAGAAAACAAAATTGAATTTCCAACAGCTTTTTTTTTATAAATTTAATTCCTGGAAATGAGTCACACTACTGAAATAAACACTTTTCCACTTCACAAACATTCTGAAAACCTTCTTGAAACCTTTGTTACCGAGACAACTGTTTTTGTTTTTAAAAAACTGTTTCCAGCTGTTGGAACAGTTGATAACAGCGAAATTCTAAAAGGGCATCCATTGTGTTTCTTTATCTGGAAGGAGTGGTGAAAAATAAACAAATGAAATAATTAAAACAAGGCTAGGATAACTCTCGTGTCATCCATTCTAAACTTCAAACATTCACTTGTCTAGTTACGAGAACGACGAATAGTTTTGGCTGCACTGTAAGCTCACTTTGTTCCATTTCAAGCGTAATTAACTACTACAATTTGATTTCACTATTATAACCTGAATTGTGTGACTTTATTAAGAGATCATGTTACTTTTAGGATTACATATTCGATTTATTATTAAAAACGTAATAAATGCTCATATAAACGTGTATTTTCCTGATTCTAAGTATAAGTTTCATCCTTCATCGAAAGATACGTTGTTATCCAAATATGGTTCGAGTAGTTTCTGGTGATTAGTGTTAATCATTAAACGGCCAAGAGGTTTTGTTGTTGTTGTCATTATTTTATCTTTTTAGAGTTAAAGTAAAAAAATACTAAATATATTCCCAGAGAATAATTTTAATTTAAGTGTATAACATATCGAAATCACTCTAGTTCTATATAATTAAAATAAAAGTTATTCTTAATTCACAAATTTATGTTCGCTGTTATATTTGGTTTAAAGCATTCTCGTATATAAAGTATACAAAGGGAAAATACAGTAATCATCAAAAACTTTGAACTCGAGATTTTGACGATATCCACGTTTTAGACTTCCCTAAGTCCAAAAAAGAAAATTTGTGGAGTTAAGTCTTTGTGTTTGTCTATGAACATAATAACTCAAAAAGGTTTTGAACTAGAAAATTTGTAAACAGTTTTCACCATATTCGTAATTTTTTGGATCAAATTTTGAGATTAATCCCTTTAGACGAAATCTATCTCTCCGCTGGTTATAATGCAAAAAGACATGATAACACCAAATCCTAAGAAAGTATATATAAATAAATTTTTTACTAATATTTATAACTTTACACAAATTTATCATTTATCAAAAATTTAAAATATCAATTCTTTTTTTTTTAATTTTTTAGTCAAATTTGTTAAATATGAACCATCTGTTGATTTGTTCTTGCATTTTCATGTAAACGCGAAACCTAAGTGATTAAAAGTGGTTGAAAATTTTGTGACAACAATTGTCGTTCTGTATCAAATTTTGGTTTCCACCAGTGCAAAAATAGATGGTCGAAACGGAATTTTTAAGCAGCTATGTTTTAACTAGATTCAAGCGATTATCGTCAAAGGTCTCTTCATAAATCCATTAAAAATACCAAATTCAGGTCCTGAAGATCTATATTAAGTAATTATAGTTAGCATGTACATTCGTGGTCTTGCCGAAGGTTCAGAATTTTATGTGAGGAAAAGGGGATACATTATTCGAGCATTATACTAATGGTTCTAAAAAAAGGAACCAGTAAAAAAAATCGATTTTCCTTATTCGTGATTTAATTATCTATTCATTTGGAGTAAATATCTCTAAAAATAATTCCTAATTAAGGAATTCTGATTAAGGAATTTCAATTTTTAAATTGATTATTTATTTTAGAATCCTTAACATAACACCTCAACAATGTGATTTTACATGAAATTTCTAATTTATGAATCCCCAAAACAGTTTTTCTTTCAAATTAATGATTAATTTGCTACCGTTCACAAAATCCAAAAAAGCATGATGCTGTATAATTTGTAAAACTGCCAATCTTTCTTACATTTTTGCCATAATGATAAGCATATTCTAATTTTACTTTAATAGAAAACATTAACTCGCAGCAATAAAGTTCTCAATTAACTTTTTAAAAATTATCAGAAATTTCCTTAACGTGAACATTATTTTCAGTATGGCTAAGAGTGGATACAGAATCATCAAATACCATATCAAAGCAAAATAACATCGTGAAATAATGGAAATATAATTTCATGGTTTTTTTTATTTTGTTATCTAAATGCAAAGAAATCTTTTTTCGGCTTTTCTTACAATAAAGTTTATAGTTGTTCATTTAGTTAAAATTTTAAGCCTTTGTTCTACTTTATAACATTTAAAGGATCTTACTGTTTAGGAATTTTTGGCATATAAGAAGTATCTAAAACATGTTAACAAAAGTTTATTTTTAATTTTATGAAATATTCTGTATATATCTTTATATTATATTTTTTAATAAAATAAAAAATTTCAAAAAATATTATAAATTTGTTTTTGTTTTCTCTTTTTCCTAAAATTGCAGTGCTTCATCAAATTTCTAAAAATAATTTACATTTTAGGTAATATCTTTGAGTTTATGTTTCTGAGAAAAGAAATATAAATGTGTTTAATAAATAGTTTATTTTTCATTTCTATTTGGGGCAAAAAAAAAGTTAAATTAAATTCTTTTTAAAAAGCAAACAGAAAATTTTATTGAATGTAAAATCTAGAAAATTTCATTGATAGAATTCTATTCAATTATTTTGAGGCAGTGTGTATGCGTAACTTGGCAAAACATGATTTAAGAGGCAATGGCAATAAATATCAAAACGAAAATATTGGGTTTATTGCAAAGAATTTTCCGCACAATCCTCTGAAATGTTCTTACTAATGACGCTTTAAAAAGACCCTTTGATCTATTGGGTTAGGGAGTAAGTTCGTAGTGTTTTTATCAAAGACTTTTTTTTTACAGGTAAACATTAGCAATAACAATCGGTTAATCGATTATGCATTCTTCGATGTTGTTTACGACCTCTTTTCACCTCTCGACCGCCAACAATCATCTGGTCTGATTTTTAAGGCCCTCTTTATTGTCGAAAGTAACAACCCTCATAGTTCGTTAGGGAGCGAAAAGAGGGTAATCCGACGGCGCAAGATCAGGAGAATACGTGGGATGCTGAAAGACCTCCATTCAAACTCTTGCAGTGCGGCTTTTAACGACTTGTGCAACATGAGACCTCTGGCGTTGTCGTGAAGGAGTATGGTTTAGCCTTGTCGATGGGGATCTTTTCAGTCGCAGAGTCTCTCTCATGCGGTGTAGCTGCGCTATGTAGAGCCCCTTGGTGTCGTGACATTCCATTCGAGCATTTCTTAGAACACCATGCCCTCCCAGTCCCCTCCCCCAAACGCATATCATGGTCTTCCTTGGATGGAGCTCAAGCTAGACCATTTCCATGCTGCAGACTTGCTTACCAATGACACCTTCTCCGTATTCGTTGCAAATGGCCCGTACTGCTTAGCCATCTTTTTGGCCTGGATGAAAAGCGAAGAATAGCAGGTGTCGAAAATGCTGATTTTTACCTCTTGAATATTCCATTTCTAAGCGTTAAAAGTAATTAAAAATTAAATTACTCATAAAGACGATTAGGACAGTTTTGTAGAGCAGAAAAAGCTCTATCAAATGAATGCTATACACTTTGTCAAAAAGCAAAAAAAATCGTTGGAAAACAACGTAAATATAAAACCGCTTTGAACTTATTCCTCAACCCAATACTTACAGGAATTGTAGTTTGCATTTATCACTCTTCGCTTATTTGTCATTTCAGTGTAAAAATTGCTGTTTTTTAGGTGTGAATTGCATAGATCGCCTCGTTCAGTAATAATTGTAATGAATTCATAAAATTCATTACTCGTTTTGTAATAATTGTAATGAATTCATAAAATTTCTCATAAGATCTAACTTTCACCAAACCTGTATGAATAGATGCATGAAAACTGCTTTCCAAACATTTTACAATACAAAACGGATTGAATTTTGAGATTCATTAAAATTTTAAATAACAGCTAAAATCAAATAATAAAAATAATCCTTTTAAAATAATTTGTTGCCAGTCGATTAAAGCACATGCTCTCGTGCCTTAATCTCCTGGCAACTAAATGTAAAGTTTTCTTCACCTCATTTTGGTGCTTTTCCCCCAATTGAGCGCGCATCCTTGCAGCCCGAAAAGCGAAGCCATTAACATTCCATACATCGTCATCCGAGCCCCACAGTAATAGAGGACGTTTGGTGAATTACGTATCTCAAAAAGTCTACGTTCTTTGCTAATTAGTGTTTAATCTGCAGATAAACAAGGGGCGCACGCATACCTCTCACAAAATCTACGGCGCAGCTATTAAATATGTTGTTAAGTGGTAGAGGACAAAGTCGCCCTTTAATGAAGTAATAACCGTAAATGAAAAATGCAACTCTCCCCTCAAAGCCATAGAAGTTGTGAATTCGGAGAAATTAGTTAGTATTAAGGATTTCAACATGTAACGAGCACTTATTCAATGCAGCATTCGGCCGTAATAGCTTTAATACGCTACGAAATTTAAAATCACATTTCTCCTTAAGACAATCAGTTGAAATGGTGTGGATTTTAAGTATAATGAACAGATAGATGAAAAGGCTTAAGACTTTTATAAAGAAGGGGAAAGAGTTTTGATGCATTTGCTTGTTGTTTCACTCGAATTAGTTTAATAATTCGAGTCGAACAGGAATCATTAAAATAGCTTTTATGGAAGAGTTAAAAACTCGTATGGTTAAACTTAAATGCTGGTAGTTATAATCCCAGTGAATCTGGTTATTTGATCACTTACTGGAATCAAGGTTTCGTCATTAAAAAAATTCCTTTGTTCAAAACGTTTTTGTAGTACCTAGGTTTCATATGAGGTATGTTGTTTTTGACTTGGTTCTTGATAAAATTTGATTTTCCTTGATAAATAGATAGCAAGGATTTATATATATATAAAAATTAATGCTTTTTTTTCTATTTATTAAAGTTTTTTTAAGTGTATGCCGCATATGATATATATTTGTTACTTGATTCTAAAAAAAATTAGTTTTACTCGGTGGACAGAGGTATTAATGAAGACTCGCATTGGTACTTAGACAGAAGTAAAATAACTTAAAATTTTGTAAGAAAACTATCTGGTAAATTTCAAAGTTTGAAAATTTCTTCTAAAAGCAATGCAAAATAATGATAAAAAAGTTAGTTATATGATTTGAGCTTGATTCTGCATGTTTTTATAGTCAATTGAAATGACTAGGAGCAAGTTTATTTACTCGAAATAAGATTTGTTGAATTTTTTAATTTGTTATGAAATTTATAATTTTAGATAATAATCTTATTTAACTGTAATCAGAAATCTTGCGTAATATTCGGCTGAATGCTTTTTATCCCATTCAGACAGTTATGCATTCAAAGGAAATGAAGTCATACATTTACAATATATTGGGTGAGGGGGTTAGTTTTAAATATTATTGTGATTCCCCGATTTCTAATATATAAACCATTAGAGATGGGCGTATAGAAATAGAACATTCATAGTCACTAAATGATGAACAATTTGTATTTAATTAGGTTTGAGTCAACACAAATATTTAAAAAAAAATGTCTAACTTTAATTTTTATGATACTAATTATATTATCTAACATATTAAACAAAAAAAACCCACTCTTCTGTAATTGAAACCGAGCAACTTATGATGAGATAATTTAATTAATATAGGTCGATTAATTATGATGTAATAATTGAGTTAATTTTGATCAATTAATGACGATTGAAAAAGCATTAATATATGAACCATTCTTAATTGCAGCGTCAACTTATAACAAGTGCAACAGAAAAAAAAATTAAATTAACAGAATTTTTTAAGTAAAAGTCCTTATAATAACAAACACACACAAAAAGAAAATCCACTTTATTTCTAAGGCAATAACCATGATTTGTTGCACTTCTTTTTGAAAGAAGTTTGTAATATATTCTGAAGAATAAAATCATATACATTTCTTTTTGTATGAAAGTATGATTTCCTCTTTATGGTGATGAAAAATGTTTGAAAAGCTATCCTTATATGCAAAAAGCTTCTCTTTTTAATTTTCTCTACATTAACATATCTGAAATGAAATGGAGCAAGCAGTTTTCAGTATGCTTCTTCATAAAAGAATAAAATAATATTTGTTCGAATTTTATGTCTTAAAAGAATAGAAGCATTATATTTTATGTGACGAAGAATTTAACAGGAATGTTATGTCATCAGGAAAGAGAAACCTGATTAATTCAGTTTCGAAATTCGAAAAGAAACTAAAATTAATTTATATGACTCTAGTCATGAATCATTAAAATCCACATAAATTTCTCAATTGAGAAGTAGGCTGTCAATCACAATCATACAAACAGCTTTTCCTACTTTCTGAAAGCATTTATAGTTCAACGATAAAATGGCTTTATTCACCATTAGATAAAGGAAAAAAAGTTAATCGGCTAAAACCAATTGAAGTCGACATGATAGATTTAATAAATACCTTTAAAGCATTGAACAATAGTCAAAATTATAAAAATATCTGATTTTAATAATACAAAAGAAGAAATGGGTAGAATTAAAAATCAAAAGTAAATATTAAAAGGAATGGATTAAAAGTTGATCTTTAAAAGTTTATTATTCACTTAAAATGCTGTATGTCACTACAAAAATACAATATAATTTTATAAATCTGTATAAACAATAAAGGAAATATATCTTAGTATTGGCTTCAAAAAGTCAGCTTTTTTATCTAGGGTTATTAAGCTCGGTACATACATATAATTTGGAATAAAAAATGTGCATTTCAGAGGGATTTTTTTGAAAATTTCATTGATGAAAAAGAAAATGAAATTTTGAAACATATCTTCCTAAAATATTACAGTACAGAGCTAATTTATAATTTATCTTAGAAATGAAACATTATACTTCTAATTTTACAAACCTCCTGCCACATAATTTTCCCCAATTTTTATAAATTCTTTTATTAAATATTTTGTAACGACTCAAACTAAAGGGAAACTCAATTAATTTTCATTTTCGCTACTATTATTTCATATTGGCTTTTTTCTATTATTAAAAACATTGCAAAAAAATTGCTCATTTTATTACTTATTAAGGAGATAGCGGTACAATTTAATAATATATACTCCAATGCAAGATTTCTAAAATAGTAAGAATTACTAACACATTACAATTTAAAGTTTAACAACATTTTTCTGAAATAATCACTAAGGTATGGTAAGTAAAATATTTAACTGAAAATTTCAGGAAACATTAATTTTCAAGCATCAATATGCCTTCAAAGGTGGCAAATAATAAATAAGAATATTTATTTGATTAGAAAGCAACGGAGAATATAGAAAGTGAAAGGTATAAAGTTCGTGTTTAAAAGCCCATTATTCGCTTAAAAATTTCCAATGCCACTTTAAAAATATATATCTGAAGTTCACATAAGAGGGAGGACTCTAACTTTAGTTTGTACATTGTTACGGAAAAAGTCCTTATATGAAATTGAAATTTTAAAAAGTTCAGAAAAAGATCTGATTGAACTTTTTTATCTAATTTGTATTACAATGCTTACTTTTGCAACTATCCAGTCGTTTAACAAAACTTTAAAAAATGAATAGCAATTGCTCAACATGCTTATCAATATGATTTCAAAATCAGATTCAAAGACGCCTGATTAATTAAACTGGTAATCACAATAATAAGCATTTTTAAGTAATGGATATTTACCAAAATTGTTATTAGATAATTTACAGAAAAATGTTAACGCTGCATTATTAGATTGTTAAAAATACTAGAAACTGAATTTATGAAAACGTTTTTACCCATCGCTATTGGCGACCAGCTGATTTGCCGGAGATATTGATTACATTAGATTTCAGTTAGATTGCTTGAGAGTAATCGCATGTCCAGGATTTCTTCATATTTTATGCATTAAATATTTTTTATTTTAACTATATCACATATAATCCCTATCGTGCGTATGCGAACATTTCTAATATAGACAAATTCCATAACATTAGGACATTATTAAAAGTTTAAATGTGCATCAAATCCGTCTTTTAAATTAAGCGACATTTGTGAAATCACTTTTTGTTTATGCTATGAATTGTACGGTTATAAAACAGAATGCTACCTTAAGTTTCAACAGTCGGAAAAAGTCAGCTATCAAATATTTTACAAAATAATAAAAATGATTTATATCAGAGCATTGAAAATATTGCTCTGAACTATATGAAAATTGTTCTGAATTGTTCTAAAATAAAAATATGATTAAAATTTAATTAAATCTTTAATAAAGAATTTTATAGCAACTAAATTGGCATCAATAAAAATGTAATTTTTGGTCAAATCATTTTTTAAAATTGTTTTTGTACAAAAATATATTCGGAAGTCACGAAAAAACATCAAAATCTAGCTTAATTTTTAATTACTTAAATTTCTAATTAAAATATCAAAAAATGACTCTGATTTGAGAATTTTCCCTCCATTTACCAAAGAGTATCTGCATCAAATTAGGCAGCTTTAGATCAAAAGCTCTGACCTGCAGAGTACCTTTGCATACACATTAACACCCACCCACATACATTTACATTTACCTTTATTATAAGTTTACAATAGATTAATGATTGTTTCATTTCAATCTTCAGAACAGGTTCAATTTCAGAACAGGTTCCGATATTTCAACTTTATCATTTATTAAAACATTTATTTGCCTTTTTATTCATAATTTTCCGTTTTATTTCAGTTTGCCTTTTTCTATCATTTATTAACCTTTAAGCTCAGAATTGTTAAGGATAGAATGAGAATTTGTGAATATATTGAAATCAGTTTGCATTATTATTTTTCTGTATGTAAATTTTTCACAAAAATTTATCCTGCTCATTCACTACTGCTTGATACCTCGACCTTACTGAAGAGGTTAAGCTGAAATTGTCTAACGTCTTCTTGCGTAACATTTTCTATTACTTTACACATCTATAAAGCTAACAAGATTTAAAATACAAAAACTGATAATACTAAGCGAAAATTCTATTAAATATGAAATCCACAAATAAATCTTCTTTAAGCTAGCTAGACAATACATCAATTATTGTTTGAAAAATCGATGCCAGTGAAAATAGAGAGACCACACAGAAGAAATCGCAAAATCAAATAATTCCATAATTATATGGCATTGACATATCTGTACCCAGAAACATTTATCAACGTGTAAAATACAAGGTCATTGATTGATTATTTTTATAGATGTTAGATATGATTTTATTTGTTTGACTTACTTGACGACTATAATTCCTTTCAAAACAATAAATGGCGGTTGAGAATTTTTCACAACCCATTATAATAATGATGCTGAATTCCATCATTTCAAACTCGATACCATTATTATAAGATTTATTTATATATTGTTTCTATTACTTCGATTTAGGAAGATATTCTTCAGACATAAAAAAATGAATACTGCAAATTCTGATGGTGTAAATTACCCATTATTTCTAGTTTTTATTATTTTAAAATGAGCATTCTATATCCATAGATAATCTCATTTACATTTAATTTGTATGTTTATAACATACAAATATATATATTTTTTAATTTGCCTTTTTTCTGTTACTTTCTGTCACTATCCAATTAAGATATTCCTTTATCAAACTCTTTTGTTCAGGTATTAAACTGCAAAATTTAATACCAGTCAGAGACTGCATCCTTATACTCTAATCGTATCAATCTTCTTCAAGAAATCAGATACACTAAGAATGTAAAAAATAAATTAGACATTATGAACATGCTATACCTTATTAGAACTTACGTTCGTATTCGATGTTATAGATATGATAAACTTTTTAGACGTTATATGGATAATATTAGGCTTTACACACATGTTAAAAATTTACACATATTGTTTCTCCAGTAAGTGAGTTATTATGAGTATGAATTAAAAGTATGTGAGTAATATTTTGAAAACAATATTTTGTTAAAATAATAATATTATTATTAAATATTATTATTATTTATTAGTTAAAATAATAATAAATAATATTTTGTGCAAAACATATTTTGATTTATTTATAAGAAACCCTTGGACAACTATATTTTAAGTGTAAACGTATTGATCAAAATAAAGCATGGGCTTCGCACATATGCTGTAGCCATTTCGTAACAATTTTTCATTAACCTTTCAAAGTATAAAAAAAGTGTTATATTTATTAGGTCTTCAAAAAGACATCTCCCCGTTCACATTCTTTTATTGAATTTTCTTTTGACGCATGTAGTTCATTTAGTGATGAATATAGTGAAGGGCTTTTTACCAAGACATTATTTTAGGAAAGATTACGAAAGGAAATGGAGTCAGTCAGCCATTGTTAACAGGCTGTTGCTGGAATTTTATGAGTAGAACTGACTGTCAGTTCATTTACATATTTGCAAATTCATAAAGAGAAGACAGTAAAGAAACCTGTACGTACACTTAATGTCCAAAATACATTGTGTTACCCTTGTTTTAATAAGTACGTTGTATTTTCCATAATTATAAAAACATTTTTATTGTTCCAGTGTTGTAAGTAGTTGCAATCATCATATCAATGTTTATATTTTTGTTTAACTAATAATATTATTATGTTAATACTAATAATATTTGGCAAATTTGAGGGATGAATTATTATTTTTGAAATAAGAAAACAATAATAAATTAAAATAGCTTCCTTTTCGAAGTAAAAAAAATTGAAGTCTTTATATATTAGCTTTATTTATTGCTTTTACATATATATTATATGTTATCTATTTATTAAATAGAATCGATATTAAGAAGTCAAATTTGAATGATAGGATTTAAATTTGACATCCATTATATTGGAATTTACTTCGAATCCCATCTTTTAAACCACATATTTGCAGTCTTCTTTAAAAATATTATTTAGCGCATTTATCATTGACTGAAAAATCGAATTTGTAAATATAAATGATTTATTGCAGTATGATTTTGAGTAGTATGTCAAATCAATTTACTCGTATATTTGATTCTGCAATCCATGAACTGATAAAATCATAAATAAATATTGTTATACGTGAAAATTCACAAAATCAAGTAAATACTCTTTAAGCTCTATGAACAATACACATATTGCTTTAAAATGTGGATGTAGTAACTTAGTGCAAAAACTTAGAATCAAATAATTCTGTAATAATAAGTCTTAGAAAATTCTAACATTTAAATAACTGTATTCAGAAACGTCCTTAACGGAAGACAATATATCATTACAGACATAAAGCATCTATTGATTTAATTTTTTTAAAGAAATTAAGGGTTGAAATTATTTCACAGTTTCTGCTGATTTAAATGCACATCATTGTTACTAGATTTATTTGTGTATTGCTTTTCCTATTTATTTCTTCTACACATTTTCAATCCATTCCCTTTTTTTTAATATATTCTCCATTGAAATACTAAAAAAAAGAAGATACCAAATGAATTTCCCGGTTTGTTGGAATCTAAATAATAGCTTGCAGTAGTATTTGAATAATTGGCATCATTAAAAAATATAAGCCAAAAATCATAACGATTTACCTATTATGTTTGACATTTCGATTAGCTTATTCACTTACAAGCAAATTTGATTTTAAATTGGAAAAACTAATGAGACAAGATGGAAGTTTAGTTATTGACTTAAATCCACATATGCGAATAAATCCATACGAGCTAGCCAAATAATGTCACAATTATTTGAAAAATAACAGACAAAAATGAAAGAATCAAATAATTCTATAATTATACATCATTGAAGGATTATTGAGTCAAGCATCTGAAGCATTCATCATTAAGTGAAACACATGGGCATTAATTGACTCCTCTTAGCAGAAGCTAAATATGCCAGTACTTGCTTGGGTTATCAGTACGATCAGAATTCCGCTCAACAAGACCGGATAGCGTTTGAGGTTTTCGGGGAAGGCTTTGAGGTGGTGGAAATGTGATCTGGCTAGAAACAGAAGTGTTGCACATAAGGCATATCATTAATCATTTTTCGCTAAATTTCATCTCCAACGTGTCAAATGAAAAGGTTATTATAAGAAATTGAAAACTGATATTTTTGCTGTTGTTTTACGAGGACCTTGCAGAGTACTTCATGTTTTCATTGACATTTAATTAATGCACTTATGAAGAAGGAACACGTTGGTTGTCTTGGTTAAAATAGAGACTGAAAAAGATGCTGCAAGAATGAAAAATGATTAGCCAGTAAGGTGGTTCTTCAAAAAACAAAAGAAAAAGGGCCTTTATTTCCGTTAATGAGAAAAATAACTAAATATATTTTAGTACATCGTGTGCAAAATATGCCCAGAGAAAGTATTGCCTTAAAAAACTTCGAATTTGCATTTTTAACTAGAATGTTTCTGTAGTCCCATAACAATAATAATTATTATCTGTATGAATCATGTATGTGGTTTGATAATCAGTATTGTTACTATGCATCAAATATTAGATTAAATAAAACAGCTGTTTTTAATCTATTTACTCTTACATTCCTATTATTTACCTATCTCGATAAATAATTATTTAGGTAAATGAAATTCAGTAAGTTTCTCTATCACTATATATTTTCCATCTATGTCTATGCTTCAAATTAGCTGATGAAACCAAAGACATTTATAATGTATCTTGGTTTATTTCTCTATATTATATAAAAATATAGGGAAATAAAAAATACCTACCTAATTTATATAATTTCAGAATATTTTTTTGGAAAGATAATCAACATATGTGGAATAATATACATTAACTTTTTTTAAATTAATCAATAACCATTTCTAATTAATACAATATTGTAATTAATAATATAGCCTTTCATGGCAATTAATTTTTAACAATTTCGGGGTATTTATTCTTAACATATAAAAATTTTATATTGCATAGGCAAAAGATTCTCAGATACCCCCAGGAAATGGAAAGATTCGTAAAATTGGAATGATTCAATGCGTATGATTATTTATTAGTTCATAAAAAAAAACACTTTTAAGGCGTTGCTGATGAAAATGAATGAGTAGTCAAATAAAATAAATATCAATTTTAATTTTATTATAAGTGCTCAATGGGGTTTCCTGAAGGCGATACAATATAACAAATTTCAAATTTATCAAACAATGATTCCAATAAGATAATATGCAATGCAGTTGTTGCGAGAATGTAATCTATAAATAAATCTAACTCTTAGTCTCCAATGCAGTTTGCTCTTTATAGTACCAGCTACAGGTAATAATAATCTTTTTTCATTTAAAATACTTATAGTAAATATACATATGTAAAATAATCCACATTCTTCTGCTATCCAAAAAATGAAAATATGATTATTTTAGAACTTATTATTATTTAAAAAATATTTAATTATATTTTTTGTCATTCTGTGTAAAACTTTTTTCCATTTAATATGGAATTTGTAACTTTAATTATTTTACAATACACAATTGTAGTGTCTTTATTTAGTTCCATTTGTCATATTTCATAAAAGTTCCATACATCAAACTGATTTTAAAATCTAATGTATATATAATTACAAAAAAATAATGAACAATAAATTTAATATAGTCACTTTATTACAGGTACATATTACTTCCCCGACTATGCGTGATACCGTTTTGAATTTAAAGGACTTAAAAGGAACTTTCCGATCTCCCTGCAATATAGGGCCTATGATAGCAAAGATGTGTTAATAAAAGATAAAATATGAAATAGAAGGTGAATCATGAGAGAACGAATACAAAGAAAGTAAAAAAAGGAATCATTCGTAAAATCTTTTTAAAATTTCAATGAAATTACTGTAAACATGAAAAGTAAAATAATACATTACACAATGACGAAAAAAAATTGATATCATTGCAACATCGTGCATTTTTAATCTAATTCAGTTTTAATTATTCCCCTTACAAATGGACAAATTGCCCGAATCCGATAATTTTCACTTCATTTTTTTTTTCCTTCCAAAAACATTTTTTTTTCTTTCTGTGTGAAAAAGCTTTCCATGATCGATGACAAATTTAACTTTAACAACAAAATCAAAAAGGTAAATTATTTTCCCAGAATATCCCTCACTTCCGATATTCTGAATGCAATTTAGCTTTAATTCTTCCCTCCCAGTTCTACAGCATAACGGACCATGTGTTCGAAACCGGTAAATATTCGTTTCGTATTTCCAACCGCCTGTAAAGCCAAGTTGACGCCGCGCGTTCCTAAGATCTTGTCCGGCGGCTTTTTGCCTCTAATCATCGGTGAACCATAAAGAATTTTTTTCACCCTGTCTGGTCTCAACTTTCTTTGGTTACCTTCACCACAGAGAGGAACACTTGAATAATCAAAGAATACTTTTGTTATTCTGATTTCGGAAAACTTCTCCGGTATTGCGCATGGGAAATCAATATCAAATCGAGAGTTTTAGTTTAGTTTTGAATTATCTGAGTTTGCTGTTTCTTTTAATTTCGTTCAAACAAATCATTATCTTCAGGCATGAATGATGCCTACCAGTGGTAATTGTAGTATTGGAACTGGCGTCTTGAAGGTCCATTATATTGAACGTACATCTGCATTAGCTGAAAAATTTATTTTATTTCCCACATTTTTTGCCTTAATTGCAAAATGGTATGGTTTTGGACGGTAAAAACATCCCAAATTTTGTTCAAACTAATCATTATCTTCTGGTACGAGAGGTAATCATCACTGAAAATTGCAATGTTAGTCATTGGCGCCATTTTACTGTGAGAAATTTACAACAATTGAGGGATGCACGTTTTAAATTCTTTTCTCTTTCGTTCCTGTATATTAAAAATAAAAAAAACATGTGAACTTTGTGAAACCTTTATTTTAGTCTTTTCCCATTAAAAGTAAAAGTAGCCCTCCAGCGGCGTATTCCAAGATTTCCGCAGTTTATGGTATTTATTTTTACGATTACAGATTTTTAGTATATCGTATTATTATTGAGTAGCATATTAGTTCACTTTCTTTGAAAAATATTTGAACTTATTTATAAACATTGCACCTAATAGCTTAAAGAATTACGCAGCTGGAGGGGTTAGTATAGCCTTTGTATGCAAAGATTAACTGTAATGAAATAAGTTGCGAAAATTCGGCTTTAAACTTCATCCATTAAAATAATTTATGTAAGATGTGTGACAAATATGCAACACTAATGGCTTTAATTCAAAATAATATTTATCATTAACATATTAGAATCCCTCTTAAACCTTCTTAATGTAGTTTCCAGATCAACAGGAAATAAATTTAAAAAGAAGCAGTTTTGCTAAAGGTTTCTTTAGAAACAAAATAATACATATCATAATATAAGATGTGAAGAAATTATTTCTTAAAGATAGCAAATGTTTGTTAAGAGTTTTTTTTTTCTATTTTATTTCAAATACAAACAAAAACAACAATATCTTTTCTTGATTTCCTCATACAATTCTTTTTTTGTTTTATTTCAAATACAACTTATTCAATACATCTCCTATTTTATTTAAATTACAACTGAAAAAAAAATTCTCTTTTCTTGATTTCCTTATACATGTCCTCAATATAATTTTTTGTGCTTAATTTCAAAGTTCAATGGAAATAATTGAGTGGATTCTTTCTTTTCTCAATTGAACAGAAGTACAGAATCGGAATCGCTGATTTCATCCAGAATACGATTCAGATTTATTCTTCTGGTAGCTTGATAATACCTCACATCTCTTTTCGATAGTTTATAAAAGCATGCTCATATGTACACAGGCAGACAATCTTCCTTTTAATGTATTTCGTTCAAAATTTAGTTTAGTTTAGTTATATTAACGTCCCGTTTAAAGCAACACGAGGGCTATTTTGGGACGGACCTCGTAATTTTGAACCACGGTCAGATGACGAGGACGACAACTGAAGTGGCACCCCCTCTCCACACCACGCCACACCAGCGGGAGAACTTTGGCCTGACAGATTTAACGTGCAAGAGACCCCCTCACACGACGGATCTTCGGTGGAATCGAGTCTCGAACCTGAAACCCTCCGCTTCCGCAGCCGAGACCTTACCACCAGGCCACCGCGGCCCCCTCGTTCAAAATTTACTCAAAACTAAGTTTTATTGTAACTATCATATGACAAATTTAATCTGCTGAATATTTTGTTTTTATGTACTTAAATTTTATTTCATCTTATGTTTTTTGAAATGAAACTTTGTAATCAGATTCCCATCCACTTCTTAATATGCTAGAGTTCTAAAATGCTCTTCTTTTAAATGTATTTAATAACAATGTACTATTTGATATTTTTCAGGAAGTTAATTATTCAATACCCGATGAATTGCATGAAATTGTTATTCCATGCAACTGGTGCTCTCTTGGAAATAATTTTAAAAAATAATTGTTTCGAAATTCTTACAAAAAAAAACCTACAAATTAATGATAAAAACTATAAAATAATTGAAAGTAATTTGTAGTCGTTTCATCTATTTTTTAATACGCTAGAAATTTAAAATTTTCTGTACTTTAAATGCTCTCAATGATAATTTACTACATTAATATTTATAAAAACTTAATAATTCAGACTTCGATTTACTCAAGAAAATTTTTATTCCCTACAAAAGGTGCCATCTGGAAATGAATTTCAGAAAAACATTTATTTAGAAATTTTGTAATTTTTATTTTTAAAAAGCTACAAATTAATTATAGAAACTATAAAATTATTAAAAAGAAATTCGTATTCGAATTTTTACCAACGTTTTAATTTGCTAGAATATTAAGATTCTCTTCACCAAAATGCCCTCAATGGTAATTTATTTATTTTTCAATATTTTTAGAGGCTTCATTATTCAATAATGGGTTAATTCGATTAAATTTTTAGTGCAAACAAATGACGTCACCTGGAAATAAATTTAAAAGAAATATTAGTTGTGAAATTCAGTAATTTTTATGAAAATTAACTACAAATTAATAGTAAAAACTATAAATCGACAGCAGGAACAATTTTAGCTGTTTATTCCACCATAATTTTTTTTTGTTTTAATATATATATATAGATAGATAGATATAGATATATAGATATTTATATACATATATATAATACTATTTTCGCACAATATAGTAAAATAGAAAGGGAA
>JAPMOQ010061989.1:0-21522 GCA_026543055.1 Argiope trifasciata
TTCAATTATGATATCAAAGTTTTGTTATACATTTTGTTTCTGTAGCCTTATTTCCATACATTTTGTGGCATTTTAATGTGTATTCATATTTAATATATCCAAGCAAAATATACAATTTTTATTAAATCATGAAATTTATTTTAGTTACTACATGGGGAACAATATTTAGAATTGCATCGGCCATTCCCACCTTCAGGTGTTCTTACTTCTAAATGTCGTTTGGTTGATGTTCTAGATAAAGGATCTGGTGCTGTTGTCATTGTTGAAGGTAAGTTAGACTTTTCAGATCCCTGCATTTAAATATACATATTATAAACTGAAGTGCAGTATCATACTGCTTTATATATTTTTCTAAATTAAGTATCTTCAATATTTGATTATATTGTAGAATTTATTTTGTAATTAGAAAAATTTATAATTATTAGTTTTTAATTGTATAAATAAAGGTTTTCAATTTTATCAGTTCTCTAATAGATTTTTTTATTTGAAGCTTTTTTTATAGTATTTAGTATTTAAGTAATTTTATGCATTTATTCTACATAATTACATCGATTATCAAACAGGCTTTGAGATCACTTATCTTATGCAACACATGATCTCTGTTAATGTTGCCTCGTTCAGTGGTGACAGGGTGGTCAGTTGTACACTATACATGATTCATTACAAAGTATCTTAGTTGTTATTCAAAAATCACAAGAATCAGGCATTTTAAATCATTAACATGTCGGAATGGTGTTTAATTTTTTGGATTAAAGTGCTTAATTTTTGCTGCCGCTTCTCACTACGCACCCTTTTCATTTGTTTTTCTATTTGAACATTTGTGCTAAACATCATATTTTTTTAAATTCCAATTTTAGAGGATACTTTTGATGAAAGCAATCAACTGGTAATGCGCAGTGAGTGGACCATCTTTCTGGTTGGTGCTGGCAATTTTGGTGGCAAGAGATCTACTGACAAAGGCAAGAAAGTTCAGCCTCCTCCAAATCGTAAACCAGATGCCGTAATGGAAGAAAAAACATCTGTTGATCAGGTTACTAAAAATTTTCTATGTTGATGACTTCTTGTTTTTTCTACTATTTTTGTTTTTATTTTATATGAATACTTATTATTCCTTCAATGTTTGTATACATTCATAGTTCAGCATTTTTAGCTAATATGAAGGACTTATGCTAAAAAAGCTGAAATATGAATGAATCATTACTATTTGTTAGTATGTATACATAATATGGTACGATTTTAGCATACTGTATTCATTGAATCATGTTATAGTATATTTAAGAAAGATGTACAAATTGTGTTGATTTTATTTTACTAATTATACTTTTACTTTATAAGAAAAATACAAAGTTTTGATGATATATATTACAGATGATATACATAAAATATTATTTTTTTTATTCCTTCATTTAAATCTATTTATTCTATCAAGTTTCCTTTAAATTTTATAACAGCTTATTTGTGTGCAATTTATTTCTGAAAAAAAGCAAATTAGGATATGTATAAGTTGATAGTTAATTCTATGAACATTTGTGTGCTTTACAATAGAAATTTGGAAAAAAAAATATATTAAATATATCTTAATTTATTTCAATAAATAATTGCTTTTATTATTTTGCTATAAGTTTTGATGTATGTCATATAACAATATTTGAATATTTTCTCTTTTTTATGAAATACATATAATTATAATTAATTTATATCTTAATTTTTAGGCAGCTTTATATAGATTGTGTGGTGATAAAAATCCCATGCATATTGATCCTTCCTTTGCTGCTATTGGAGGTATGTTGAATAAATTATAATTTTTGTATTTGCTATTGAAATATACAGCTCTAATTGAAAACTTGTCTTTTAAAAAAACTCATATAAATAAAACTTTTATATATCAAAACTATTTTGAAGATAAGCTGAATTCATAGTTAATATTCTAATATTTAAATCATTTTAATGATTTTAATCATTTTATTTCCATCATTTTTTAAATTTATATAAAATAATCAGACATTGTTCATTTTATTTTGAGCATTTTAAATAATAGCAATATTTAAATATAATTTAAAATTAGGATAAAATAAAATAATTTTATCCTTAATGAAGTCAGTTTTTTTATAGATATAATGGTTCTGTTTAGTACAAGTACAATTCATTTAATGTTAATTCATATTAAGACATTATGTGAAATTCTTAAAATTAAAAATAAAATTGCAAATTATTAATTATTAAGATTTGTTGTTAAATGAGCGTAAATGTAACGCTGTTATGTAGAACTCATTAAGATCAGTTATTAATATGGATTATATTTCCTGAATGATAATTGCAGATTATATTTGAAATTGAAAAAAATAAACTATATCAAGTCGTCATATTTTTATTCCATCAAAAAGCTACTCTGTTACTACTTTTTAAAAGGACAACTTATAAAAAGCAAAGATAATAAAATAGAAATGTAGCTGCTACATCAATATGATGAAAATTCTTTTGTGAACATTTTATTATTAAAGGACGGAGGGACTAAATGTATTCATGCATTTAAAATTTAGAATCAGTATCCATTGTAAAAGTTAAATTAAGTTTATAATCTTAAAAATAATCTTAACTACGAAAATTTTGTTTATTGTAAATATCAAATATTATATTAACAATTAAATATGTCCCCCTTTTTTTTTTCAGGATTTTCTGAGCCCATTCTCCATGGTCTGTGCTCTTTAGGTTATGCTACTAGACATGTATTAAAGCAGTTTGCTAATTATGATGTGAAATTATTCAAAGCAATTATGGTAAGCCATTCCTTTAGAACTTTTTTTTTTGTAAAATTAAAAATATTATTATTTATTAAATTTGCTATCAGGCTACACTGACCCGAAAGTTAACTATGTTTTGCAGAAGAGTTGATTGCCAAGGAGAGCAGTATCCATAAAAACCATATTTATTGAAGTAAAAGTTCATTAGCTGATTCATAGAGCAAAAAGTAATAGGTTGGATTTTAAATAAAATTATCTTCACTAAACTGTGGAGGACAACCTTTAAAACAGATTTGAACCCCAATGTTTCAATATAAAATCTTGGCAAATCATCTTCAATTGGCTGTACAGCAGGTCAACCACACAGTCTGACATCTTTTCACTGCTCTTTTTTAAACGATCTTTAACCTGCACGTATTTATACAATTTGAGTTCACCAAATTTGCGTAGTCAACACTGCCAATAACAAATAACCTAATTTTGAAAGGTCTGGTTCAAATCCTGTTGATAGGTTTTTTCTTGAGATTATGGGTTGGAAGTGAAAAAAATGAGATTGAATTTTTTTTTCATTATGCAGATTTTTTTTTGAGGTAGAGGAAATTTGAAAATAAATTATTAAAAAAAAATGAGATAAAAAAATATGGTAAATAAATTTGAATAACAATTTTTTGCTTTCAAAATTATTTTTCAATGATTTTTACTTACAAAATTGAAATACCTGAGAAAAACGTGGAGTGAATTCTAAAAATTGAAATGGAGTGAGGTATTTGTAAAATTTCTACTACGATATTATATCTGATCCTGTTTAAGGTCGAGAGGAAGACAGCAAGATTTAGAAGTTATATATATATATAACATACACAATGATAAAGCTTCAAGGAACACAGCTTCTTAAAAAAAATATCAAGTACAGTGGCTCTAATGCCAAATCTTAATGTTATCTACTTAAGATAAAATATATTGTTTGAATGAATACAGTTTTTTAAATTTAAGAGTCAATAAGTGTATTTATATTGAAAAGATAACATGTTTATATAGATAGATGTAATATCAAAAATTAAGTAGTTTTATTTATTTTTTAGATTTAACTATTGTACTAAGAGAGAAAATGTGTCATTTTGAGGAACTTCCATGTTTTAAAGTTCTTGTAATTTCCTCCCCAATAAAAAAAAAAAAAAAAATTGAATCATATCAGTTTTTCTGTACACGTTATAAACATAATTCTAAAAAAAAACCAGAATGAGGAATAAAAGTTGAAAATCGTCAAATTTTGTACAGAATAATAGAATTTATCATATGGAATTCTATATACTTGTTTCCTCATCAGTGTAGGTCCTTAAGTGGTTTCAGAGTCACATGAGCATGCGTAAAAACTGTTGATTGTTTCATCTCAAAATAAAACTAGAAGAATTTATTTCATTATTTATATTTTTTTATTAATGTGAATAAAAACATCTCTTTTTCTACATATATTTTTTATTTTAGCTTTTAACTTTCATTCGTATTAAAAAAAATTCAGTTACAATAGTCTAAATTCATATAAAGAAATATTACGGAAAGTAATAATACATATAATTTGGATGCCACGGCTGGACAAATGTTTATGTACAAGAGCTTATGCATATATAAATTCTTAATTACTATTAACTTTTAATTAAAATTCCTGTATTAAAAATCCTCATCAGATAAAATCCTAATCATTGCTTAGTAACTATTTAAAATAGATTTAAAAGTACATAATTTAAGTTATTCAGAGATTATTATTATACAATATAACTTTATAAGCATCTCTTCAGCAATTAAGGATCAGCTGCTACTTCATTCAGTATTTTTGAACTTCATTGGTTTACTTTATATTTTAAAGTTTAGAAAATATTCCCACTTTTTACGGCAAATTTAGATTCTTGTAAAAAATGAAACCACAGTATGGAATTAGTATTCTGTGTTAATAAAACTGTTAATATTGCTATAATTGTTTTGAATACATGTAAATTTTTATGTAGAAAATATTTTTATTTGTTATTGCTTTTAATTTGTTTTGTTTTCATTGTTTATATTTCAATAATAAACTTTTAATTATTTTCATTAAGGCAAGGTTTGCAAGTCCAATACTTCCTGGACAAACTTTGCGAACTGAAATGTGGAAGGAAAATAACAGGATACATTTTGAAAGCACGGTAAGATTATCTTTATATACTTAATTAGATGAGTTTTGTAAGCTAAAATTTTTTTTATATTTAATTATTTAGTTATTCAGTTGTATGTGGAAATTTTTATATTTTATTGTATAAAGTTATAGAGTAATTTTATATGTATTCACTACTTCATGTGAAATAATAGGATACATTTTTTATGAAAATTCATTTTACAGTGTGTGGAAACAGGCAAAAAAGTGATTTCTGGAGCTTACATTGATTTGATTGGGACAGCTAATGCCACCAATGGACCTGCAGCATCTGTGTCTGTTAAAGTAAGAATCCAGTTTAATGCCCATTTTGCAATTATTACCAATAATCTTAAATTTGTATTCATTTTATAATACTTAACATAACGATTTTCTTATTTTTACTTGTTACTGTTGTTCCTTTAATTTTTGAGTTAAATTGAAGTTGTTATATTAAGTGAAATAAATAAGGTTATAAATAAATTAAAGTAGTTATGTTAAGTGAAATAAATAAGTTAAAGTAATTATATTAAGTGAAATAAAATAATTGCATTATATAAATTGTTTTTCCTTTTAAATATTGGTAAGAACCTCAAGATTGTTCACTGATGATTTAATTTTGAATACTTTTTAATTTTTTTTAAATTTTAATTTTCATTTATAATCTTTTTAATTTTCTGTTTTCTAATTTTTTTAGTCAGGACCAGCATTAAAGAGCAAATTTATTTTTAAAACAATGGCAGACCAACTAGCTCAAATGCCTGAATTGGCTCCTAAAATACAAGCTGTGTATGAATGGAACATTTTACAGAACGGAAAAACTGCAGCTACATATAGTAAGTTTTTTGTTAACTTTTGTTTCAAATTACTGATCATTAAATAGAGTTAACTGAGTATCAGAATTAGTTGAATTAAAACAGAATTTTTGTTGAAGTACAGTTAAAAGATTTAATTTTTTTAAATTTAATTATTGCTATGAAAGGAGATTCCTTTGTAAAATTATTGAGCTAATTAAATTTAAAATTATATCAAATTATTATTACAAAAAGACATGAATGGAAGTATTTTAACCATATGTAATTGAAATAGATTAGAACCCATTTGTCATAATTTTAGAGTGTAGTTAAAAGTGAAATAAAAATATTGAGTAAGAAAAATAAAGATTTAGTATATAAGAAAGATAAAAATATTGAGTTCTTTGTGTAGTATACAATGTGATGTGTTTTTATTTGAAATAGAAACAATTTCAAGATAATTAGTACTCATGTTTATTTTCATTCACAATGAAAATAAATGAGAGGAAATAAAATTTTTAACTAATTTAATGCTATAATATTTAGTAATTTATCAACAAATACACACAATTTGATATCTTCTACAATATTGAAAAAAATATGATTGCTATATGAATGTAAATGAAACCTATAGATATGGGTCATAAAAAAACCTCAGTCAAAATTTTTTTGTATTTCCACAAAAGAAGTAGCATTCATAAATATTAGGTTGGTGAACAGTGAAATCAAGTTTTTAAAAAATTTAGAAATTTTAACCTGGCTGCAAAAAGTAAGTCGATTCTGAAATTTGTTACTGTAATTAGAAATTTGTTAAATTAGAAATTTTATTACCCCAAAATTGTTTAAATTTCAGAATCAACACTTTTTGCAGCCAGGCTGAAGTTTCTAAATTTTTTAAAAACTTGATTTCACTGTTCACCATTTAATATTTTTGAATGCTACTTCTTTTTGTGGAAATGCCAAAAAATTTTTGCTGAGGTTTTTTTTTTATAACCCAACTCTGTAGATTTCTTTTACATTCATATGGCAATCATATTTTTTCAAAATTGTAGAAGATATTGAATTGTGTGTATTTGTTAATAAATTGCCAAATATTATAGCTTTTAATTCATTAAAATTTTTATTTCCTCCAAATTTGTATCTCATGTCCTTTTACAATGCATTAGTTCATGCATTTCATTTAATAAATTGCAATATTTTATATTTTTATATCTGAAGACAAAAACTTTAATTGAATTAATAAATTTATTTATTTTTATATTATTACACTTAATTAGCATTCCATTTTGTCTTTGTTGATTAATTTAGAATAGTTAAATTATTGCCTAATTTATTTTCATTGTGAATGGAGAAATAGGTTTCAATAGTTATAACTATAAATAAAGGAAAATAAAAAAATGCATATATTTATTAAGGCATCTTTTTCACTTTCTAGCTGTTGATTTAAAAAATGGATCAGGGAAAATTGTAGAAGGCACTGTCAATGGAGTAAAACCTGGATGCACACTGATTATTGAAGATGAAGATATGCTTGCATTAGTTACTGGAAAACTGGATCCTCAGAAGGCAAGTAGTATTGTATTCGAATCATTGTTTCCAATGGATGTTTCTTATAGGATTCTCATATAAAGCTAAAATTGATTTATGTAAATATGCATGCTTATCAAAAGGCTGCAAATATTAGCTTATATTTAACATTTAACACCACACCTCAGTTTCTAGAGCTCATGTGGCCCCTTTCCGGTTTGGTATTATAAGGTGGACTTTATTAACAAAAAAAAAATCACAACAATGAATTTGAAAGATACAGATAGATGACAAAATACATGAAAATACAACATAAGAGGAAATGATAAATGCTTGAATGAAAAATATCATGAGTACAAGAAGCTGGATGAATGAGCATAGTAATATACAGTATGAATGCAAAAAAGGGTTAAAAATATTCGTTACTTGAGAGGAGGATGAAAAGCAAGTTATGGATAAAGTACGAGCGGTATTAAATGGTGTCCTAAGAAATAGTAGAGTTACTCTAATTGAAGCAGCTCTCCCTGATCCATTAGGAATCATGATCATGATTATGATCCTACTTTTAGAAGAAGGATTATTAAGGACTCTTTTTTACCATAGACTTTCTAGTGATGATGTGGGTTTTCTGAGGTGCCACGAGAGAGTAAAAGGGCAAGATGTCGCAAAGTGAATGGGATTGCTGATTTCTCCACAAGAGCAGTAGTCATTTTCTGATAGATGCAAGTGGTGAAAAAAAAAAATGGGAAAGGGTCATGTCCTGTAAAAAACAGGACTTTAGCTAAGAGTCTAAGCGGACTAAGGAAAATATTAGCTTATAGAGTTATTTTAGTAAAGATATTTGTAGCGATTGGCAATAGCTAAGGAAAATATTAGGACTCATTTGCGATCTCATGGTTCATAGTCAGATAACATAATCACAAGACAAAAGTGATCACTCTGTCTTGAGGATGTTGTCTGGCTTGTAAAGCTTCCATTTCAATACTGCCCCTCCAGAGAGAAGTGAAACAAACGATATTTTGTTGCTGTTTTAATGCTGATCTTGTTGAATTCTGACCCAATTTTTATTTGGCCGATTATTTATCAGCTTCATTTTTATTTATTTTAGTGGCTGTTTATTTATTACCATTTTTTAATTGATTGGTTATTTATCACCTTTTAAATTTATTTACCGACTGATTATTTATCACCAATTTCTAATTTATTGGCTGATTATTTGTTACCATTTTTTAATTGACTGATTATTTATCCTCTTTTTAATTTATTTATTGGCTGATTATTTATCACCAGTTTCTAATTTATTGGCTGATTATTTATCACCAGTTCCTAATTTATTGGCTGTTTATTTATCTTCATTCATTTATTTATTGGCTGAATTATTTACCGTCATTTAATTATTGGCTAAATTATTTACCGTCATTTATTTATTGGCTGATTATTTATCACCATTTCTTATTTATTGGTTGATTATTTACGTCATTTATTTATTGGCTGATTATTTATTGCCATTTCTTATTTATTGACTGATTATTTATCAGCTTTTTTTTGCTTTGGGTGGAGGGCGTCTCTACAGCTGTAATCGTCCTAGGTCACCAATGTTGCTATTGGCGATAGCTAGACTCGAACTCGCGATCTTACGGTTCATAGTAAGATAACATGACCACAAGACTGGTGGTGATCACTGATTCTTGAGGATGTTATCTGGCTTATAAAGCTTCCACTACATATTAATAAAAATGTTTTGTGCATTGAATTGTACTAAATAATTATAATTAATTATATATTTAATAATTAGGATTAGTTATTAAATGAATTTAACATTATTAAACATGGATAACGATTTTGATGATCCATATTAATATTTCAAAGTTCATACAATCCAGTAATTTCAAAGCTGTAAAAAAATAATTGTAATCTTTATTTACATTTATGTGTTCTATTTTTTTTTAAAGGCTTTCATGTCTGGGAAATTAAAGATCAAAGGCAACATTATGCTGACTCAGAAACTTAAACCATTGTTATCAGCTCGACCAAAAGTTGATCTTTCAAAACCTCAAGTGAGTACTTGTTTACTTTGCTTGTTCAGTGAATATGGAAAATAAAGTGAAATTTTTTGAAGAGGTATTGATAAAAAATGAACCTCCAACTATCTTAAAAAACAAAATGTGAATGAAGAAATTATGTTGAGATTTTCTATGCAACTCTTCTTTTCAAGATTTTAAATTTTATGTTGAAAATTTATATCTTACTTCCTTTTAAAATGCATTAGTTCATGCATTTCATTAAAATAAATTGCAATATTTTATATTCTTTTACCTGGACACAAAAAATTAATAAATTTGATTTGTATATTATTTCACTTCCTACCATTCCATTTTGTTTTTGTTAATTAATTTAGAATAGTTAAATTATTGACTAATTTATAAATGATTGACTTATTGGATATTTTACTTCAGATAAGTTTTTATTCAAAATATGTTAACATTTATTATTTTTAAAATTAATTTTTACTCAAAAATTAAAGTGAATTTTAATTTTTAATCTATAAATGATTATTACATAAGTCATTTATTTAAATTTTCATAACTGCTGATAGCAATTAAAAAAATTGAAGACATTTAATTTTTTGGACTTTCAGAAGATTTTAATGCAAGTATTTTAAAGTTTAGACTTTTAATATTCTTTTCTTTTATTTTTGTTTTGAATCAGAATAAGATTACTAATTAGTAAAAATTTGATTTTGTTTTCCATTATAGAATGGGCCTAAAGTTGAATTAAAATGTGACAAGATTTTTGAAAAATTGGGTGAGAAATTAAAGAAAAATCCTGACTTAGCCAGCTCAATAAAAACTATTTACCAATGGAATATAAAGAAGGATGGGAAAGTTGTTTCTACTTGGAGTAAGTTTATAGTTGAATTTTTTCTTATAAAACAAGTAAAATTAAAATTTTTAAGTCATTTTTCAAAAGTTGTTAAAATAGTGCAGGTTTGAATAAACAGCAATTCTAATTATTCTTTAAGAATTAATAAAAAGTTATTTGCCCTTTACATTTGTTTTTTGATGACAACTCTGTAAGAAGTTATTGGTGAATATATGTCACATTCTGGGTTCTAAAGTTGTACAAGGACTTTTAATTTTATTTAAAGATGCTATAATCCTGCCTTCTATACGTAAACCAAATTTTGAATGAAGACAAAACTGTTAACCCATTCACTACCAAAAAAAGTTTACAAACATTTAATTTTATAGCAGTTTCCTATGCAATCTATATCTATACTTATAATAAAGCTCCTTGTGTGTATGTGTTGGCGCTCTACAGGCCAGAGCGTTGGACCTACAGCTATCAAATTTGGTATATGTATACCTTGGAGGTCGGGAATGTGCTCCTCGGAGCTCCTTTTTTCGAATTTTTAATCAGAATTTGAATTAGTTAAAATTTAAGCGAAATTTCAAAGTTTTTCCGCTATAACTTCCGAAAATATGATCGCACAAACAGAATTTTTACATCAATCTAAAGATTAAAAAATTAGCTTTCTAACGGTATCAGTGTTTTAATGTATAACTTAAGCTTCTATTTTTAACGAATTTTTAAAGAAATATTTTAACTATGTTTTTTTTTTAGCCTGTGACTGGATAAAATAAATGAAAACAATGACGGAAGTTGAGATTAAAAAAATAAAAAAAAAAAAAAAAAAAAGAACATCGTAACTCAAATCTAAAGAAATACAACTTTTAGCACCTGACTGGATAAAATAACATAAATTTAAAATGTGATATTTTCTTAAAAAATAAATGCAAGGCAAAGGATTCTAGGATCGTTTGCAATATTTAAATCATTAATTCAATAAATTATCTTTATTTATACAGAATATGCATTTAAATTCCGGTCCAATGGTCAATTTGTAAAATATTATTAATAGGCATATATATTGTTTAATATTATTAATTTGATCGAAATGAAGTAAATAATTATATTTTATGTAGCTTGAGTCAAACAATGCATTTATGAATAATGAGTTTTAGATTTCTTCGTGCTTTGCTCAGAGCCATATTTTACAAAATATTTTTATTAATATTTTAAATAAAAGTTGCTACGTCAATCAGGCTTTGAAATCAATAATTAAAACTGACTGATTTATAAAATTAAAGGATATTATTTGGAAAACGTGTTCTTTTAGAACTTTCCGTTCATCATCTTAAAGAAAATATTAATTTCAGGCCAATCAATGCCCGGAATTACTTCAAGGCTCATGAATATGAGATTTAATTGAAAATTTTAGAACGCATTACTCATGGCGAACCAGCTGGTCGCCAAAGGCGGCTAGTTTATAATAAAGATAACGATTGAACTGTCCTTCAAGAAAAAAGATCCTTAAAAATTTTTTTTTTGTAATGTATATACTACAGTCTCTTTCTTCAGAAGTAGAACTGAATTCAAAATAAAGAGCAAATAAAATTTTTTATCTTATTTTTTTTTCTTGGAGCAGATAAGAACCACTAAACTTATTCTACCAGTTATTCCCTAGGTGAAAATAGTATTTTGTCATAGCAAGCTTACAAATTCACACCATTGCTAAAATAATTTTCTTATATGATTTTAATATAATTTAAAACATGAAATATATATATAAATATTTAAAGTATAATTGTTTTGCAATTTTGAACTTGCAATCATGCACATCATTGATTTTTAAGATAAGGTATTACATTATAAAATGGTGAATTATTTGTATGTGAAAGGAATTTTTTCTAATCTCTGTAATTTTTTTTAACTTATCATATGTAAGTAGAAACCAATAAGATTTAAATTTAGTAATTTTAAAAAAATTATTATTATTTTTAATTATAAACCTGTCTTTAGCGACCAATTAGCTTACTCCGAATAATGATTTATCCGGTCTCAGAGTTTTTAATTGATAATAAATTCTATATTTTGACATTTTTCTTTATTTAAAATACTTATCATTATCTTTTTCTTATGGAAAAAATAAATCGTTTGTTTTCTATTCATGGTCATGTTTTAAAACAATAAATCGAAAGCGGTTGTAAGTTGATAAAAAAAAAGTGCGATTGAGGAAAAGATGATGTCCACACGTTACATAACCTCAGGGTTAATACCTTCAGTTTTGAGATATTTGACAGTTTGACGGTAAATTAAATGTAAGTCCTGGGGCGACATGAATAAAAAAGAATAAACGAAAAGTGGTGGAAGGATGAAAAAAAAAAAATGGCGGAAGAAAAGTTTTATTTTTTATTTTTAACTTAAGCTATTTATGGGTAAAATAAGATAAGTGTTTTTTTTTTTTTTTTTTTGGCGTATGTAGTACTGTTATAAAGAACTCTGAACTCATCAAAAAATCCGTTCTCGTGATTTTGATGAATCTCTGCATTTTCGATATTTCTCGGAGAAAAAACAAACCGTTTTTGGAATTCTGCCTGTCAAAGAATATAATATTCCAAACTTAGATGGACGTGTTAAACTGATATGAGTCTTTTAATATGAGTCTTAAAGTTTTATAAATTTTGAAGGAACCCAAACGAACTTGTCCTCGAAAAGTATTTTTGTTTATATGTTAGAATAATAACTCGAAACGCATCAAACTGTTATTTAGTATCTGATTTTTATCATCAAAATGGAGTCATTTTTATATATGAAACAGGTTTGGAGTTATAGGCAAAACGGTTTTGATTGCTGGGTGCCGAGAAAGAAAGGCAGATGTGTTAAATAAAAACTATTGTTCATGAATTATGTATATCAATAAAAATATAAGTTTGATTTTCAACAAATTAAATAAAATAGAAAATTACTTAAAGAAAATAGTAGTTTTGCGTTTTTTTTTTATCTTCTATATAAATAAAAATGAATGTTTGTCTGTCTCTTAAGCGCTGCTGTACCGCTCATCCGATTCCAATAAAACTTTGAGTACTTATTACTTGTATTTATGGGATGGTTATAGGCATAGTAAAATTACCTAATATATAAAAAATATTTTTGGATCTAATTACCGCATTTATTAATCAATGATTAATGATTTTTCTTTGTGCCTTATACGCTGCCGTGCCGCTCATCCGACCGCGATTAAACTTTGACTATTTATTACTTGCACTTTAAATGTGCAGACTGAACCTAAACAAATCCATGTTTTTCGCATAACCAGTTCTATGCTGGATGCTTACGATTGATTTTTAATATATATATATTTTATTTTGTCATCTAGGAACGTATCCCCTATAATCCCATATAAATGAGCATTCCATATTCATGGTTTCTGTATTCGCGGCATATTTATGGAACATATACCCCGCGAATAAAGAGCTTTTACTGTATAACGTACGAGTTTGTGATTTTTTAAGGAAACAAGGTTTCTCCTGTACGTTAAATTGACAATTCATTATGCGCGCCGGTCTGTTTCACGTTAAACCCACCGAGTTGAATTCGCATTATTGTGCCTTAGAAGCGTGGTGATGTAGTAATCATTCTTGTTATTAGACAGTAAGTCATTGATGTGACTCATTCGAAAATAACTCGCGTATCATCACTAAAACAGACATTAAAAACACAAAGACATTGTGACCATCATGCTGATTCTCATAAGAGATTGATCACATTTGAACAAATTGAGAAGAATATTTTTTCTATGGCTTAAGTTCTAAAAAGGTAAAAATTTTTGCAGATCTCTATTATGTTTAATGATGACATCTTTCTGATATTCACTATCTGGTTATTTCTTTATCTCCATACACGATCTAGCGCATTAGGACATTGTTTTTGAAATGTTTGATTAGTTCAGTAACATGTCGTGTTCTTCATTTGCACTTAAAAGAACACGCTCCAAATTTTAGAGACATTGAAATTTAATTGTATATATTTATTAAAAAAAAAAAAGTTCTGCTATACACTATGAGCTACGCTGTTTGTAATTTATGTATTTTATTTTCTGTTATTTAAAAGCAATTAGTCTTTACTTTGTGTACAATCGCATATTCATATTTGCATATTTATTTCAACTGAAAAAAAAAAAAAAAAACCAAAGAAGTAAGTAGACGAATATGTAAATCTGTTTTATCGACTTCCTTGAGGTTATTCCGTTTTTCATTTGGCAAGCTTGTTATGCTGTAAAAACACACGAGACCATAAACGTGAACAGTGTTTCCTTATACGAAATCAGAATAGAACGTATCTTTGAAAACTTAATTTGCGACGACCTTATTTATTTTTCTTTTGGTTGTAAAGTATGTTTACCAGTGCAGATTCTTTTTTCTCTTTGAGGAATAAAAGAAGTAATTGAAAACTGAAGTTTGCAAAATTCATCTAAAGTTCCAAGTAATTGGTAAAGATTTAAAACTGATTGATTCGTTGTAAGAATTTTCACTTTTTTTAAGGCTTTATTAAGATTATTCTGAAAGAACAGGCTTCTAGCAAACGTTTCAATTAAGACGGTTTTAGTACAAAACGATTTAATTCTTCTAACCAGTTGCCGTCTTTCCAAAATATTGTATAATTTTTACTTTTTAATTTGAAAAAGAAAAAAAAAATGGAAACATTGAAATTGATGACGAAGAATCTTATTGGTGGGTGGAAAATCTATGAATTATTTTGTAGACATTGAAATTGGCGACGAAGAATTTTATTGGTTTTTGGAAAATCTGTGAATTATTTTGTTTATGGAAGAATCTTATCTAATCAAAGCTTTTCTTCATTTAATTTAATTATAGATACGAAAACTTCCTTATAGATTCGATACAACTTCCTTATTTATTTTTCTTTTGGCTGTAAATTATGTCTGTCAATGCAGATTCATTCAACTCATTGATGAATAAATGAAGTAATTGATAACTAAATTTTGCGAAATTCACTCGTATTTATTTTAAAGTTCCAAGTAATGTGTAAGGATTTAAAACTGATTGATTCGTTGTAAGAATTTGTACTTTTTTAGGCTTTATTAAGAATATTCTGAAAAAACAGATTTTTAGCAGTCTCAATTAAGACGGTTTTAGTACTAAGCGATTTAATTCTAATCCTCGTTGCCATCTTTTCAAAACTTTGTATCATTTTTACTTTTTAACTTGAAAAAAATCAAAACGGTGAAAATAGTGAGAAGAAAAGGAATCTTATTGATTTTTTTAAAAATCTGAATAATTTTGTTGATGAAAGAATTTTATCTAATCAAAAAAGCTTTTCTTCATTTAGTTTAATTATAGATACGATAAAGAGACAACAATGATATCCTCAGCAAAAGAAATGCCTGTACTGTCATGGAAAAAGTTTGTGTGCAGTGTCCAGACAAATCTGCCACAATTACAGCTATAGAATTTGGCACACAGGAGTCTTAATAATGTGTGCTATTCAACACAATTCGCAGCAGAATTTTAAAATTTAATGTAGAAATTTTATATTTGATGTTTTATGCTGTTTTGGATGGTGTTTCGTATGTATTGGCGCGTTGTATCTTTTTTTAATGATCATAAGAGCGAGAGAGAAAATCTATGCTTCGTCGGAAAGAGCAAAACATTTGCTATTTTTAAAAAATATTAGAGTATTATATTTGCCTTTATTATTAAAATTTTCAAACTTTGAAAATATTAATCATTTTTCTCGAATCGTTAAGAATTGAAATTACCATCATTTGACTTTCTTACTCCGTCATTTTTTTCAACTTTTTTGAAATTTTTATTCAAACGTTTTACTCTAATTTAAAATAAGAATAGTCAATATTTATTTATTTATTGAATTTTATTAATAGTCTTCTTGTTGTGTTCAGACTTTCGTCGCTTGTCCTCAGAGAATTCGCTTAATGATTCGCTTTTTATATAATTTTCATTCTAAAATTATCGTTTGCAGGATGCTTTCTAATTTAATTGCCTGTTTTTCTCATTTTTTTATATATTTATTTACATAATTTGTTTTATTATTATTTTTTTTATCTTTTGTAGTACATCAGGTAGAAACGAAAGAAAATAAACGTTCAAAATCATTTTTTAAAATTCCGTTTTCATAGTTTTATGTTTGGTAATTGTGGTTTTGATTCCTTTTGCATTCATTATGTCTGGAACTACGCTGTTCCGGTTTTGTTAATATTTTATTATTTTATGAAAATATAAATTTTGTGTAGGAGGAACTAATGAAATTTAAAAAAATGTAAATAATTGAATATTGGAAGATAAGAAATACCATAGAACTCTCTTCAAGTATATTAGAGTGCGATGTAGTATATTTGAAATTCATTAACGTTAAAATCTGGACTCTATAATGAAAGTTTAGACTGATAACATGTAATAAAAATATATTAATAGAAAAAGGTTTTTAAAAAAAAGTATGGCCAAGTTTTTTAGGATATATATATATATAATATAATATAATAAACAAACGTTGTCTCTTTTTGAAGAGAATTGTAGAAAATGGCCCTTAAAGTGGATTCCGACATAATTAGATGGCATAGTTACGGATTATAAAAATCTGTATACTTTTTAAAAAATTCTGGATTCAGTTTGATTCATCTCTAATATTTTATGGACAATTTGCAGCCTTCTTTAGCATCTTTATTTTTTCCCGCATTGAATTGCAAAAGAACAGTTAAAGCTGCTCAAAATTTTGTTTTGATATATCTTGTTTCTGTGATGGAGTTATATTAATCTGAGCTTGTATTATTTGCCAACGGATTCTAAACATCTCCGCATATTTGCGCATGAGTTAGGATGAGTTTAATTCGCCAAAATAGGGTTGAGATAAAAGAGGAAAGGAGGCGATGTTTACATTTAAAAATAAATTCCGGATATGGTTCGCATCCATCCATGTACCACTCTTTAACGAAATAGAACCGTTGAAAAGTGATCGTCTCAAAATATTGAAACGAACAGCAAGCTTAATCACTTCCTCAAAATCTTAAATCAAATGTGAATTGTTTTTATGCAAAAAAATATTGATCCGTGTGAAATATAGAATAGAAATGTGTAGTCGATTTAATTTTGAATTATTTATAATACAGTCGATCGAAATGATATCAAACGCCATTAAGTCAAGCGTAATTGTAAATAGTTTAAGGTATCCGAAGGGAAATTTTTGGATTTTTAAAAAACTATTTAAAGTTACAGTTTTTAGATGTGTTGTCAATTATAATGCAAAATATTATAAATAAAACAAAATTATTTGAAAAAAATAATATATATTGGGAAATAAGAAAATTTGTTGTAAATTCTAATGAAATTTAACCAAAACGGTTAACTCTCTATACAAAATTGTAATGCAGCAATCGAATTTTTCTTTGTACACAATTTATAGAATATAATGATGAATCAAATGAACCAAAATCTAAGAAAAATCTTGATATGCAAAGAAGTGATGGGTACAAATATACGTATGCATGCGTTTTTTCCATAAATTTACTACTTAATTTTTCTAAAAACACCTGTAAATGAAAAAGTATTTCACCATCAATAAAACTTTTGGTTCATTTCATTGCCCATATTATTAAATAGTTTTTGAGATATCCTGTTAACGGTGGAGAATTTTTATGAAAGTGACAGTTTTGAGGAAATTGAAGACACATTTTAGTTGAAAAATAGGTGACCCTGGATGATAGGACAAGCCTTTCTTTTCCTAGAAAAGATAAACTGTTTTGGAAGCAGGGAAGTCTGAACTTCAAACAGTAACAATTTTTAAAAACTCACCGATTTGGTCGATAACCAGTGCTTTTAATGTAGTCGGATACCTTAAATGACGAATTTAATAGCTTCCTAATTTTTGAGAAAATCAAAGACAAATTTTAGCTGAAAAATAGAATTTATTTAAAATTCCCTTGCATGATAGGTCAGGTCTTTCATTTCCTGAAAAAGATAAACTGTATTGGAAAGAGAAAAGTCTGAACTACAAGAAATGAAAAAAATAAAATTCACCTGTGTAGTAGAAAACCAGTGTTTCTAACGTAGTCGGATACCTTAAGTGATGTCACGCTATGTTTTCGACGCGTGTCACGTGTATATGAATTGACTCCATTGTATAACTTCTGATTGCTTTGTTTAACTTCTGCATCAGTCTATTACTATCCTAATAATAATAATAAAAAAAGAACCTTGATTGTTTCTGTTAATATGTCAAACACCATTCCAGCCTACTTAATTCTTTTTTTGCATACAATAGTAAACATTGCGAAAGCTTCTAGGAAGTGAAACGAACAAGAACACTGCGTGTTTAGGAGACTCTTTATTAATTGCTCTCTCGGACCACCTGCTACTTCCTTTTTCTTGTACCTTTAACAGCTGCCCCTTTCATCGGTCGTTGGACTGCCAGTTCTTTCGCTTCTGACTGAATGACCTGTTTTCGAACTTCATTTTTGATCTAGAAATCACGATAGTATACCGGAGCTGAAAGGGAAAGTTTATTTTTACCTGAATGGAAAAGATGTGGCATAGTTTTCGCCTCGTTCTGGAAGAGAACAGTGTTTATAGTAAACTTTCCTTCCTTCCTGTTCGAATGCTCGAGGAGGCATTTCTTTTATTCCGCCACCGAGTATGGGCGTTCGTATGTCCAGCCATGGTAAGCTAAGGATTATATGTAGACGTAAGCTCTTATTTTCATCTGTCGTTTTGTATCTTTATTTTAATTAATTTAAGAATTTGAATTGATACTTGTTCTGATACTTTTAAAAAATTCTGTCAAAAATTGGAAACAATTATATGGATGAAGAATTTTTTTTTAACTAGTTCTATGGTAGAATGCTTGTCTTATGAATATTCGTATTGGATTTGAATTAAAAATCGAAAGGAGCAAAGGATTTTTTTTTTGCATTTGTAAATAATTTCTGGAATTAAATAATTAACGAATAAAAAAAATATATTTTTTAAAAATATAATTGTTGTGACATTTGTCCTATTAATAAAAAAGAAAGTGTATTGATGCTCCTTAAGATTAACCATTAGATTTAGAGTTTAAAAAAAATTGTTGAAATGTATTTTAAAGACTGGAAATGCACATTTCGTGGCGGTTTTTTAAATATTAATTATAATTCAATTCATTAAAAATTGTGTGAAATTTTGATATTCTTTATTTTATAATTGTTGAAAATATGATAGCATAAAAATAAGGTTTATACCATTTTATAATTCAAAATTTAATCTTTTAACTTATATCAATTTAAATGCTTTATCATTTTTTGTCAATTTTTTTAAAGAAATATTTTTAAGCCTATTTTACTACAGGATATTTCACTGTTGTATAAAAACAACCTTAAATTATTATCCTTATTATTAAATATTTCATCCAGATTTTTTCTTCTATTTTTGATGATCAAGAAACGTAGATATAGCTCAGTTTTCCATGTTGAATTAGTTTCAGTTTAAAATAAGCTTTTAATAATTTTTTAAAAAAAGATTTGTTATTCTTACAACTGAGGTTTGATTCCTTAAGTAAGCGATGATGAATAATTATTTTCATTTTTTTAATGGTTTCAAGAAAACAAATTTTTACTTTAGTTGAAGTTTTAATCATTTTCATTACAAATTAAAGCTCAAATTTCAGATGGGAAGGTAGAAATATAGGCAGATGCGCAATGAACATAACTGTGTAAGGCTTACAAAGTAGTATTTACTTCCTTATCAAAATTTGAAATTTAAAATATACTTTGTGGCAAAAGCCATCAGGACCACACTAACGGAAATATTTGATTGACAATTTTAGAAACCTTCTATGTTATCAAAAAAGCTAGTCGCTTAAGCTGACTAGTAAGGGGGGGAAAAAAAAGAATCATTTTTAATTGATTTTGATAATCCATGCAAGATATTAAAAATGATTGAAAAATATTGCATTTTATTAATTTTTGTTTTTGTTTGCGACCGAATAACAGTTGCGTTTCAAATTAAATAATTGCGCCATTAATTCCTACCCATGCATCCAGCTAACAAACCGATCAAAAAACCAATCAGGTATGAAATCAGTCAAATCTTTTTTAAATTTTCTTGAGCATTAAAACTTCTATTGCAATTGATATTCAATTCAAAATGCTCATAATTATTTCTTTTAAATATTTTTTTCTTTATATCTAAAGTTTGTGATTTGAGCAAAGTTTTAAGTTGCACCTTTGAACCTTTCGAATGTATTGGCAGAAATGATGCAAAATTCTATTTATACCACAGCATGCTAGCTACGTTGGAATGCAGCTACAAAAATATATATAGCTGTATATACCAGATTTGGATCATAATTTACTTAATATAGAGGATCAATTTCTAATTTAGAAGGAAACTTCAATTTGTAATTAAAGCTTGAAACTAAATGAATAAGAAATATATATAATATATAATGAGATAAGATAAACGAGACAAAATTTGATGGGTAATTACTTCAAAATTCAAATTACATAATTTCATTATAAACTAGCCTTTTGGAAAATAAGTGAAGCATTCATAGATAATCAGACGACTGATTTGTGTAAGAATTGTAGTAATGATTGGCAGTTCTTTTGATTGACAGTTTTGATATGGTTCTGAATTATTTGAAGTGATAATGATTTTGTGAGTCAACATAATAATGAGACATACTTTTTTAAAATTTTTCTTATTTTCCGCATCACTGAATAATCTTGAAGAGTTCTAATGATACTTCCGCTGTTCATAAAATAACACAAACATTGAATTCGGAATGCTGTTTTTTAAAAATTATACATGAATGTTTGTCTGTATGTCTCTTGTGCCTCCTTAACTCGTTCATCCGATTGCGACGAAACTTGGTCAGTTTATTGCTTACATCTACGGGATGGTTTTAGGCATAGTACAATCATCTAATATTAAAAATAAAATTTTATCTTCGAGTTATTTTTAGATTTAGCAAGGATTAATCTCTAAATAACTCGCCAAGAGGACAATAGATTCTGTAGAAATGCTAAATCTAAGTTATAGGTTAATACTTTGTAGCTATAGTACACAAATGTCATGCAAGTCATTCCCAGAGGTTGCAACTTTATTACAGATTATACGAGAAACTTTTGGAGAGACCAACCCTGTTGTTTTTATATTTTAATTAAATTTTAACGTTTTTCGCAGCAACTACCAAAAAAATATTGTTGTAGAAATAAATTTGCACCATTTTAATTTTCAAAAATTATCTTTTCAACTATAGTACCGAAAGATTAAAAAGAAAATATTTTAATCGCGTTTTCAAAAATTAAATTTGAGAATTCTGTACAAGTATTAAACGAGTCACGAGATACAATAAATAGTTTCTTTTATCACCATTCTGAATGAACACCAAGTTTTTCAATTCTAAAAGAATAAACAAATCTAATACATAAAAATGAATATTT
>JAPMOQ010062011.1:0-17269 GCA_026543055.1 Argiope trifasciata
TTTTTTTCTCTAGAGACAATAAACTTCGAAAATAAAATTATAGTATTTGAAAAATGTGAAAAACAATATGTGATTTGATTAAGTAATTTGAGAAGCAACATAATACTGAAAGTTAAATAACTCTCATTTGTTTATTGGTGAAATTCAATACAATTTTCTAAACAATGCTTCAAAAGGGAAAAAAATCACTTATTTTTTATTGTGGATTCAACCGTGCGCATGCCTCTTGAAAAGGAACTTTCCTTCTGTAGTGCCTTCTGTAGTTTCCTCAAGTAGAAAGCCTCTTGGATCATTTTCTGTTCTTTGATTTTTTGAAAACAAATTTCTGACCTTGATTTCTTCCCAGCAAAATATGCCGTTTCCTTGGAAACCAGTTGAACAACGACAAAATCCGGCTTTTTTTGGATTACGTTGAACGCATGAGGCATCAGCGGCACAGTGCTGATCTGAGGTACAATTGGCAATCATTTTCGCTAAACGATCTTGAGCTTTCTGTAGTAAACTGACTACCGGCTTTCTTTCCAGCTCTAAAATGATTTCCTCTTTCTTTTGTTTGAGTTTAGGCCGAATCTTCCCTTTGGTCAAAGAAGGTACCTTTTCTGTAAATGGCTTTTCAGTTTTAAATATTCTAGGTTCCTTTTCTGGTTGGCTTGGTTGCTCTTCTTTCAGGGGAAGATTTAGTTCTGCATCTTTTTCTTCCTGCTGATTCTGAGTGTCCTGAATTTTAACAGGATATTCCGCTAACTTTACAGGTTCACCTGGTGTAGGTGCTTGTTGCTGATTAAGTATGGGTTCAGCTGGTGACGCAACTTGGGGTTGAATCTCATTTTGCGGCTGCTGTACATTAGCGATTTGTGGAACAGGATATTGTTGCCCAGTTGCTATTGCAGAAATAGCAAACTGTTGTTGTGGAGTCTGAGGAGGAGTATACTGTACAGGGGCATTTTGTTGTGCAGCTGCCCTTTGAGCCTGTGCGTATTGCTGCTGAGCTTGTGCATACCGCTGCTGTGCAGCTACCATTTGAGCTTGGGCGTACTGCTGTTCAGCTGGACTTCGAGCCTGTGCGTATAGCTGTTGTGCCTGTGCGTATTGATGTTGTGCAGCTACACTTTGTGCCTGTGCGTATTGTTGTTGTGCAGCTGCACTTTGAGCTTGTGCGTATTGCTGCTGTGCAGCTGCACTTTGAGCTTGTGCGTATTGCTGCTGTGCAGCTGCACTTTGAGCTTGTGCGTATTGCTGCTGTGCCTGTGCGTATTGTTGTTGTGCAGCTGCACTTTGAGCTTGTGCGTATTGCTGCTGTGTAGCTGCACTTTGAGCCTGTGCATATTGCTGTTCAGGTGGACTTTGAGCTGGTGAATACTGCTGTGAAGATGGAGCTTGAGGCGGTGAGTACTGCTGCTCTGCTGGAGCTTGTGGCGATGAGTTCTGCTGCAAAACTGGAGCTTGAGGTGGTGAGTATTGCTGCTCCGCTGGAGCTTGAGGTGGTGAGTACTGCTGCTCAGCTAGTCCTTGAGGTGGTGAATACTGCTGCTCAGCTGGTGCTTGTGGCGGTGAATTCTGCTGCTCAGCTAGAGCTTGAGGTGGTGAGTACTGCTGCTCAGCTGGTGCTTGTGGCGGTGAGTATTGCTGCTCAGCTGGAGCTTGAGGTGGTGAGTACTGCTGCTCAGCTGATGCTTGTGGCGGTGAATTCTGCTGCTCATCTGGAGCTTGAGGTGGGGAGTATTGCTGCTCAGCTGGTGCTTGTGGAGGTGAGTTCTGCTGCTCAGCTGGAGCTTGAGGTGGGGAGTACTGCTGCTCAGCTGGACTTTGGGCTGGTGAATATTGTTGTGCAGCTGGATTTTGAGGTTGTTGAGGCTGAGCAGGAGAATATTGCTGTACATTTGGATTCTGAGGAGGTGAATATTGTTGCTGATTTGCATATTGCTGTTGTTGGGGCTGAGCAGGTGAATACTGCTGCTCGTTAGGATTTCGTGGAGGGGAGTATTGCTGCTGATTCACATTTTGAGAAGCAACATATTGCTGTTCATTTGCTTGCCTTTTATCATGAGAAAGATTAATCTCTGTAACATAATCTTCCTCAATTCCTTCAACAACATCGTTGTCTTCTGTCTCTCCATTTGACTGTGCAATATAATTATTGGAATTTACTGATCGTTTTCTTCTTCCTTTAGGTCCGGATCTCGTAGGCACATAAAGCAGCATGTTGTTAGCTGTAATATAAAGATAATATCAGAAAGCTGTATTAATTAAATGAAAATAAAAGGATGTCCGAAAAAGTACTGAATAAAAACAGTCATCGTAAAAAAATATTGAACAGAAGCAATTACAGATGTGCATTTAAATTTTTTATTTTTTACCATAAAAAGGAAGGATATATGTCCATTATCACCCCAGACCAGATCGTTTTACCCTCCAAACTTTACACTTACATACACTTAGAAGGATGAGAATATACATCCAGAAACAATGATTTGAAATTTTAAATGGAGTCTTATTCAATTAAAAAGTAATTGTAATTTTGCCTTTTCTCATGATAATTTTCAAAAATATTACAGCATAAAACTTATTTTAAGACGTTATCATAAAGTTAAAAATTAAATCTTTTTTTAATGGTATCAGTTTTTGCCGTATATATATATAGATTATTTTAAATTAATTTTTAAAAATAATTTACATGCATTTTACAATAAAAAATTTAATTATTAAAAAAACTAGTTTTCGTTGTTTCAACTAATATTCCATCATAGACGTTTTTCAGTATTTAAAATTAAGATATGAAGATTCGATATATATTTTTTTATATGTTGAGAGTGTTAAATCTCAGTTTTACTTTTGTATAAGGTATATCTTACTATTAGGGTTTAACTTTAAAATTAAGTATTGGGAAAAAATTTTTAAGTGCGTTGATTTTTAAATGTTGTTAAGTGGGATGAATTAGATAAATATGTCTTGATACCATTATGATGTTAGAAGACTTGATTCTGACGGGACATTCGTAAGAAACTATTGTTACAAATCTGTGATGCTGCTTCCCAGCATGGTTGGTTTAATCATTGGGAAATATAGTTTTACGATAAGCTTTATTAGTTGCTGATCGGATGCAGAATCAGTAATCGCAGGGATTAGCAACACACTTAGCAAACATTTGTCTATTTGGCCACAAATTTGGCAGCTTGGCGACCAAATAAAAATTACTGAAACATCGAGAATTTTAACAATTCTGCCGACTGGAACTAAGTTGTTGCTGTTGGTTTAGAAACTTCTCGGCCCGCCTCTGGAAACTATAAAAGACTGGCAGTCTGATGCCCAAATCCATCGTGTAAAGAGTTTACGAAGATTAGTTGGATCAGTTAAGCGGAGAACTAAAAGGCTTATTTAGCTGAGCTTTGTGCTTAAAACTATTTTTTATTGTAGAAGAAGCATTGTGTCGTGTGTGAGGTAGCCAGTTGTGCAGCAATGAGACGATAGTTGGATATCGCTAAAGTGAAGAGACAGTGGTTAACTTCAAACGTTTGGAAAGACCATGGAGAATAGCTCCGAGGATCCCTTCTCTTACCGAGTTCTGCGTGGCTGCTTTGTGTGCAGTGGTTGCTATTGCTACTGATTACTACTTGTGGACTCCTGTTTGTTGTAATGTGCTGCTATATGCTGCCTGTCTTGGTCTAGACTGTATATTTGTTGTCTTCGTGTTAGTAAAATTTGACGTTTGTCACTAAATGACTGTTCATTTCATCAACCAACAAATCAAAAATAATCCTGACTGAAGAGTAAATTCGTAATTGTATAATATGGTTAAAAACATTGTATTAATGTCAGTGACAATTTGTTGATCAAAATTAATTCATTGATAAAATTCTGAACTTTTGTATAAGGCAGTTAATGAAATCAAGCATAATAATTACGTACATTGGATGGAAACATCACATACAGTGGGATTCAAAAGCTCATTAATATTTGGAAATTCAATAATTCACAGAATAATGCAAATAGAGAGGTAAAAAGTTACTCACATGCTTGAAAAGACACGAGAATTATATTATCCCTCAAATGCAAAAAATGATCAATAAATGACTATATATAATAACAAAATTAATGATTAACACAACTGTTGATTTTTAGCAGATATTATGTTCTTGATTACAAACGCTCAACCAGTCGCTATTTATTAACGATATTTGTAGTCGTGGTACAATGTTTTGAACAACATTGTACAGCATATATATAGGTGTGATGAGAAATTGTTGTTGAATGTTGTCTTTCAGCCTCCCTAATGAGGTCGAACGATCGTGGTAGACTTGTGGCTTCAGGTAACCTCAAAATCAACGTCATGCAACGGTATTTCCCTTACAATTCTAGAATTTTCGGTAGACTAAATTCTACAATTATGGGAACAGATTCGCGGAATGAGGAATGGTCTTCGTTGATAAGCAACATATTAAACAAACTATCGCCCTCATTTTTTATCCTTTCTTGTTTCAATAAAACCTCACTCCATCTCAAGTATTCGTATCAATTTTTACTTTTCTAGCTATATTATTCCGTGAAATATTGAATTTTCAAATTTTAATGGATTTTTGAATCACCTGTACTTACTTTGATTCATCTCTTTGATAAGATATCTTTGTTTGGTGGCGAAGAAGCCCATATTGGTGAAGACAGCACAGGCCAGGATGCCTTCTTGTTCTTTCCGGAGCTCAGAGATGGTCAAAACCCCGCCAGAGGGACTGAGTCTCATGTTACTGGGCAGACTGCTGTACTCTCCGTCTTTCTCCAAGTACCACTTGAACTTCATGTTGGCTGGAGGCAAGCTGACGCGCTTCATGTTCAGCATTAATGTTTCGCCTGGATAAACGAATCCAAGGTCTGCAAGGAAAATAGAAATAAACGCATCAGATAATTGCTTTCGGTACTTTTCCCTTATACTGACGCAGGCGAAATGTCGCCTGTAATGACGCAACCAACTTCAAACGAAATATCGTTGCTGATAACCTTTTGCCTCCTCATTTTCAAAGCAAATCGCGGCCAATTGTTTTCCCTGCGCCAAAATGGCGTCTGTGTGCTGTCGCCAGAAAACCTGCTTGGCGAGATTTGTGTCTGTATAATGGAAAAGTACCTTGTTTTCCTATTAACTTAAATAATAACTTTAAATGGATCTTAATCAACGGTTTTTAAAAGAAATTTATGTGGAATAAATACTTTACAGGAAATTTCCCTATAAAACAGGCAAATGGGACGCACATTTTGTGTGAACTTAATCTAAAATGTGTATTTTGGGATGAGTGTACTTCCACAAGAAATCTTTGGGAAACATAATCGCACGATACTATTTTTTTAAGGTGATTATATAAAGCGAAAGTATTGTAATTATTAAAACATCTTAGTCCCTTTAATTTGATCAGTCTCTCGTTTTAGTTTTTCTGATTTGTTGTTGAATAATATAAGATTAGATATAAGGCTTTTTTCCTCCGACGGCTTTTCTTCAACTATATGATCTTTTAATTGTATTTACTTTTTACTTTTTATGTGATTACTTTTGGATGCTTTGGGAAGTTTATTAGAATCTTGATAATAATTGATAAAACTCGAACTTTTATCAAAACCACATTGCAATTAATCAGATGGGCAGATATGTAAAAGCAACAATGACTATAGAGGTATTACAAAAGGCCATTTACAAACTTCAAGGACAGATCTGATGTACAGAAATAAAACCCACTTTTGGTATAAAGCGTATGGTCGCATTTGCAAAGGATAACACATCGCTTTGTCATGTGAATGTGATAACCATAAGCGGCTACTCCGACCCAAAAAAATCTGCATGACCGAACCGCCAAATCAAAAACACTGGTAAAAACTATGTTCCAGTCTTAAAGGCCATCACCTGTCCATCATCGATAAGCTGTAACCAGACCACACCATTTTTGCATCCACCCAGGCAGCGATAACCAGCCACCATACTGGAAGTTTCACATCCTCATTTCCAACGTTCAACTGTGGAATGACCATAGAGGGTATTAAAAAAGATATTTACAAATTTATAGGATATATCTGATATATAGAAGAAAAAAAAAAAACGTTTTGCCATAGAGCTTACGGTCGCATTGAATGTTTTGTCATGTGAATTTTCTAAAAGAAAATGATATTCTATCTATATCTATATCTATATTTATAATAAAGCTCAATGTGTGTGTGTGCATTGGCGCTCTACAGGCCAGACCGTTGGACCTACAGCTACCAAATTTGGCATAATTAATCAATTAATTATGCTAAATTTCGAGATTTTTCTGCCAGAATTTCAAAAAATATTTCAGTAGAAAATAATTTAATGAATAATTTTTCATCATCATTCATATTTGTTTTCTCAATAATAGCAATTTTATTGTCGTATAATTATCCTATTTCTAATTAATTATTTGAAAATGCTTCAATATCTTGTATCTCATTTTGTAGCATATATCTCAAATTCGTTTGAGATATATTCGTTTTCCTTATTGCTTTTAATAGTTCTTGACTTATTTTCTGTCTTAGATTATCAAGACATAAATGCTCCTCTTTTTTAGAAAAGTTTTTTTTTAAATTTTTTTTTATAAGATATGACATAAACATGTGAAATTCTATTTACGATTCAAATACACTTGCGAGAACACATGCAATGGCTACCATCCAGCTTGGCAACTCAATAAAACCTGCGCAATAGAAATATCTTGACGGATCAGTGATGTTAAGAAAAGACTGATTCGTCGGCCTCGCTGTTAATTAATTAGATCTGTTTCAATTAGAAAAAATGTTTGATTGTTTTGCAAAACAAGGTATTATAAATCATCTGACCTGTGGGCATCACCCTGATTCTGAAGTTGAGCGTGTCCATGAGGTGACCTTTAGTCACTCTTTGCTTGTGGATTTTGGCATAGTAGTTGATGATGGTGGCCGAGAAATAGTTGAAGTCGATGTCGATCTCGGTGATGGGGCTGATGCGCATTTCGTGGCCTCTGCTACCGATTACAATGTTCCATAGTGGATTTTCTATAAAAAATAAAAGCGAAATTAAGATTTGAAGTCTGTTAAATATAAATCAGTAATTAACTAATTGTAAATTTTAAAAAAGAGTGAAAGTAATTTTTCCAGAAAATTTTGCCACTTCCTGTCTTTTTTTAGGTTGAGATATTTCTTCCTAGTACATTTACATTTTTTAAAATCACTTTCTTCTCTTTCTTTCCACAATGTGCCTACATTGTTCTAGAAAGATTTATTTTTTACTTTTTAATAAACGAAGTATATAAATTATTGTAATCGTCAAACGAATTTCAAGTTTCAAATCTTCCTGAGCCTTAAAACACAATTCTGGGATTATGTCTATGTATCTGTTAACGCACAAATGATGTTTTGTTATGAGAGCGAAAGAACAAAATATATAGATTTCTATCGAGTTTTGAACGATATCGATTCTCAGGAAATCTTTTTGGCTGGCTGTCTAAGTACACGTTAATATATATATAAATTCAAGAGCTGTATTTATGAAAATAGGCACAAAAGTTTAGCACAATGTAGTGCATATTTTTATTAGATTTTAAATAAAATCTATCAGCCTATACTTTTATTTACGGATAAACTTGGCAACTCAGTAATTGCTCTATAATTTAATATAAAGAATAACATCCGGAAATTTACATTTTTATTAAAATATTAATTTAAGTGGGTGTGATGCACATTAAATCGAGGGCCAAATGTTATTCTCCTGCTGTGATGCTCAAGTTTGGAAAGGGGATACCAGCTCAGGTGTAGTCCTCGTCATCTGATCTAGGTTCGTGTCTTATTAGCCCTAGTGTTGCTTTAAAATAATGGACGTTAATAGAACTGAATTGAGTAAAACTGGAGTAAGAACTTCAAAAGGATTGAAATTGAAATATCGGTCAATTCGAACATTAAACTAATACTTTAAATCAGTGCTCCGCAACCGGTGTGCCGCAACACAGTGGTGTGTCATAAGCCAGATACAGGTGTGCCGCTGTCAAATACATTGTATTCGACATTTTACAATTTTTCATCTTGTATTTAATACACAATGACAATTTTTTTCATAATACTGTCTATTTTTCTAAATATACTATAGAATAATTATTATAACTAAATAATTATTCAACGGTCCCCTGGTGAGAACAGTTGAAAACTGCATAGTGTGTTGTGTAAACATCAAGGCTCAACAAATTAATCATAGATAAAGCAAAATGACCGTTATTCGCGTCGTTGAAGACTCATGCGCATGTGTTATCTGCATTTACGCGTGGTACATCACGTTCACTCGTATGTCATTGTTGTCATTATTTTACAACACAAAGTTAAATAAGCACATTCCTATCACTAACGATTATTATTATTAATTATTTTACTGAATTATGTATGGTTAACGTTCTTAGTATAAAATTTTTAAGTTTTATACCCCGTTAAATATGGATAAATGTTTACGTCGGAAGTATTCGCCTTCACGTACAGATGATGAAGAACCCAGCACAAGTGTTACAAAAAACCTAAAGAAGATAGTGAAAAGAAAGTATGACGAAGACTACATTAAATATGGATTCTCGTGGTGTGGAGACGAAACGGCACCAAGACCACAGTGCATCATTTGCGGCGATCAGCTATCAAACGAGTCAATGGTACCCAGTAAATTAAAGCTTCATCTATATTCAAGCCATCATAGCTGCGCCAACAAAGACAAACAATATTTTAAGAGATGCTTAGAACAAAATAAAAAACATAAAAAATTATGAAATCTGCCGTAACAGTTTCTGAAAAAGCTTTAGAAGCTAGCTATCATGTTGCACAATTAATTGCACGTCAGAAGAAGCCACATACTGTTGGCGAAACAGTTATTAAACCGGCATGCATGGAAATTGTTAGACTTATGCTTGGGCCCAATGAAGTAAAGGAAGTGAACAAAGTTTCGTTGTCTGCTGAAACTGTTAAAAGACGTATTCACGATATGTCAAGCGATACTTTAGGAACACCGATTAAAAAACTGTTATCGGCTGAAACATTTGCGCTTCAGATCGATGAAACAACTGATATTAAAAATAAAGCCCAGCTGATAGCTATTGTACGTTTCGTTGACGAGGACTTTATTAAAGAACATTATTTATTTTGTATGGAGGTTCCAGAGCGAACTACCGGTGAAGAAATTTTTCCAGTAACCGACGATTTCTGCAAAATATGTAATATTCAATGGAGGAACTGCATTGCTGTTTGCACGGATGGCGCTGAGGCAATGACAGGTAGTAAAAAAGGTTTTGTCTCTTGTGTAAAACAAAAATCCGACGGTACAATTCACACACTGCTGCATACATCGAGAAGCATTGATGGTCAAGAATTTGCCGGAAGAACTTTTGAACACGATGAATGAATGCATTAAAATCATAAACTTAATTAAATCAAGAGCCATTAATTCGTGAATTTTGGATTTTTTTGCGCTGAAATGGGAGCCGAATATGCTCGAAATATGCCAGTACCTCGATGACGATTACTGGACAGCCAAACTTGTATACATGGCTGATATATTCGAGCATTTGAATGAACTTAATAAAAAATGCAAGGTCGAAATGAGAATATTTTGACGTGCTCCGACAAATTACAAGGATTTATTAAAAAACTCGAACTTTGACAGAAAGAGTTGCAAAAAGGATATTTGGATATGTACCAAAGGACCCATCATATTACAATTGAAAACAAACAATTAATTGTGGATCTGGCCCAACAACATTTAAGTATGCTTCAGCAGAAATTTGATCAATATTTTTGTTCCATTAATACGGAACAATACGATTGGATTTGAAATCCTTTTGCAACCAATGCCATAAATTCTACGGAAGCCTTACCTCTACAAATTCGAGTAGAATTTACAGATTTAAATAATGACATGACTTTAAAATTATACTTCTCCGAAGTTCCATTAGATGTTTTCTGGATTTACGTTAAAAAAGAATATCCTCATATTTCCTACAAAGCAATCTTAACATTACTTCCATTTTCGACGAAATATTTATGCGAGCAAAGTTTTTCAACTCTTGTATTAATTAAAAATGATAAGCGGTCATGCTTAAAAGATCTTGACCAAGAACTTCGGGTCGTGGTGTCAAATATTGAGCCGAATATAAAACTTTTATGTTCATTGAAACAAGCGCAGGTATCACATTAATAATTATTATGACTGCGTAGAAATAAATATGTTATGGTTTTATATATGCATACTTTTCAAATAAAAAACAAACATTTATTGTAAAATTTGTGTATCAATTAATACTTATATATTTTAGCTTTTAGTGTGCCACGGAATTCCAGAAAGAGATAAGGTGCGTCGTAGGTGTAAAAAGGTTGCGGAGCACTGCTTCAAATGAATAGTAACAATGTGGAAACAAAGGTTTTTGATAACATAAAGCCAATGATGCCATTAACCAAGATTACATTAAGCATTTTTTTCTACACAATATCCTGTGAAAGAGTAAGTATTTCTGATTATTTGAATTCTGATTATTGAGCACGGATTATTTAACATATCTAAGAGCCCTCAACTGAAACATACACAAGAGTGAATTACCATAACATTAAACATACCTGGATCTATAATGTACTGTTTCTTTTTCTTCGATTGATACAAATGAAACTCCTGCGCCCACTGAATTTCGGGATTAGCTTTCTTGTGGAATGCCAAGACAAAGGTCACTGTATCTCCAATGTTTCTGTCCAGATAGCAAGTCCTGGTCAGTCCGTCCCAGTCGTCGCAAGGGAAGGCTGGTCTTAGGTTACCCGTACTGAAAAAGTAACAGCAATAGGATAGAACTGGATTTGTTTCAAATGCTTTTTAATTTACCAGAAAGTTTGTATTTTTAATTATATTTAAGGGAAAAAAATGCTTTCTCCCTTGTCTAAGGGTAGGGTATCTTCCTCGTGATCTAGGCATCCCGATTTCAAGTTTTGGTTCAGGCATGGTTGTTCTTTAACATGTGTTCTATCTGTGAGGTGTGCAAAAGAGCCCCAACTCCCTTGTAAAAAGGGGTTGCGCAAGCAAGTGTCATCTTCATATGAGCTAGAAGTCAGACTTCTGCCCTGGTGCTCAGGGGTCTTCATCCTCAGAAGTTACTGCACCGCTCTTTTCCCAATCTCTTGGACTTGGTTTAAAATGGTGTTCAATTCAAGGTAAGTAAACAACAACAAGAAAAATAATTGAAAACTAGAATGACGTGTTATAATTAGCAATGAGTTCAATCAAAGTTAACGTTTGAGAGAAAAAAAATTAATATACTCACGTGAAAGGAGTTGCTACTCCCGCCTTTTCTTTTAGAACAATATTCTCCATTGCTAGTGCCTTGCATCCGATGCATTCACCAGTTTCATTGGTAGCACTAGAAAGACATGGAAAACAATAAATTGTGTTATGTGCAACAACAACAAATAATTATGCAATAAAAGAAATTTTTATCGAAATCTATCCTACGATGACAAGAATGCCAAATTCACGGAAGTTAAAAATCAAGATGGGTACGAATGAAAACAATGCCATGTATAGAGTTATAAGAGGAACTGTTGTGCTTGCTTGCTTAGGTTAACATGTAGTGATAAATTCAAAGGACAAATTGATTTTAAGTCTAGGATTAAATAGCAAATAGACTGATATTTTGATTAAAGATTAGGATCAGAAAAAAGATAATTATGTCAGATGATAATAGATATATATTTTTTTTTATTCCCTAAATTTATATATTCACACAAGAACTGTTAAGGCAATAGATAGAAAATTTATAGGATTTCATCATTAGCGAATCAATTTTCGCTTAAAATATAAATGATATTAACCGTTTTCTTATAAATGGAACAATGAAGTATCACAGCATTTTTATCCTCCACCAAATTTGAAATTTTCTGAAATAAAATTTCAAATATCATCAGACTAAATGTGAAAACCAGTTAAAACTTCTTTTATTTGACATGATGATGTTTTATATCATCCTATTATTGTTTACAAGAAGTGTAGGATTTTGATAACTTTTTAAAAATTCCCCTTTAGAAACAACTGTCAAAATGAGAAAAATTCTGTTAAACCAATTAAAGATTATTTTGGTACGTATGTTTGTATGTAGGTAGATAAACTGAGAAAAAAATTAGCCAATGAAGACTTAATCTAGTACAAAAGAAAAAAATTACTAATCAAGTTCATTTTAGAACGATTTTCTTAATTTTGGTCCATATCTGGGGATGAGATGACCATCTAAAACAACATTTGGTTTAAGATTCTAATCGAGTTAATTTTGGAACGATTTTTTAATCTTTGATCTTTATCTAGTGAAGGGATGGCTATTTGAAGATATGTGTACTGTCTTAAGATTTCCATATCACATCGATTGGAGGATTTGATACTAACTAATGAAATAAGAAACAGGTTCGTACCCAAAGTGGTTACTTTGCGCAAGACGCTCTAAAAATTCACCAGAATCTGCCAAAATACATTCTCCAAAGCAAATGTAAATCACACCAATAGCTATGGTTGGCATATAACAGAAAAATATTATTTGTTTTCGACAACGGATTATTTAAATGAAGATTCCAGTTATAAACTTGATAGTCCACAATGACTTTTGAATTGTATTAGGTTGGTGCGTATGAAATGTCGGATTCTCTTTACATGCGGACGTTTGTCTCCCTGTTTTCGTTATACTTTTGTCTTTGGCATAACCTCATTCATAGTCGTATTGTCCATTGCCAGAGACTTATTTCAGCAAAATAGGTTTTCTCGAAGGTTTTCCCTTTTGTTATTTCTTTTGAGTTTATTGCCGATATGAATTCTGCCGACATTCGCGTCATTTTCTTAGTGCTGCAAAAGCTGCACGCAACATAAACCAAGCGTTTGGGGAGAATACGGTTAACGATCGGAAAGTGCAGCGTTGGTTCGAAAAATTTCGGCGATTTTTCACTGCAAAATGAGCCGCGCGGAAGACCCAAAACGTCTGTGAAGAATGATGACCTGAAGGCTCTAGTGGAAGCGGATCCAGCCGTATCCACGAGGGAACTTGCTATCAGGATGAAAGTTGACCATACAACGATATTGAGACACCTTTCTGAGATTGGCAAGGTTAAGAAGATGGACAAGTGGGTACCGCACGCACTGACAGAGCGAAATAAGCTGGAACGAACTGGAATATGAAGTTTTGCAGCATCCACCCTATTCACCGGATCTCTCGCCGACCGATTTTCATTTTTTCAAGCATTTAGAGCTGTTTTTAAGGGGCAAACACTATGAAAATGAAGACAGTCTAAAAAACTCGATATCAGAGTTTATTAATTCTAAAGACCAAAATTTTTTTAAGACAGGCACCTACGCTTTAAAATCTCGTTGGGAGAAGTGTATTGAAGCGAATGGAGCATACTTTGATTGAATAAACAGCTTTTGAAGAAAGATATGCAGTTTTATACAATCACTTAAGAATCCGACATTTCATACGCACCAACCTAATAACTGCAATTTGATAATTTTACTAATTTGAAACTAAATTTTGATTGTACTTTAAACAATCCCGACCAAATTCATACTTACTTTGACAGTATTAAAGTTTCAATCTCTTGCCTCAGAAATTTATTTTCGTCTGCTACTTTTTTACAACTGGCGCAAGGAGTTGTGGTTAAGAGCTTTCCTTCTTCCGTAGTTGCTTTTTGTTTCTTTGAAGTTGTCTCATGAGTGCTGAGGATTTCGGTGGAAGACATTGAAGTACTTGAGCTAAGTTCTTCCCCAATTTCGTCCTCAAGTTCCTGTATTAAATCCTCCTCTTCAAGATCTGGCTCCTCGGTTTCTTCCTCGACGGTGGTGGTTTCGTTGTTATCGTTGGCTTGACGGACAATGATATCAATGTCTCTGCGCGCTTCTGAATCTCGCCACGCTTCTCTGTTAATGTGGATTTTCGGAGTGCTAGAGAGGCTTCTAACCAACACCTGTTGGGCATGGCGGGAAAGTGGATTTTTCCATAAATGGTTGACAGGAATATTTTGAATTCTTTGGATATGCACGACGAGAAGAAATGAAATCTAGAAACGAAAAATAAATTACCATGAAGATCACTGTCCATAATATAGATCTGTAGACGACTAGTGACAAAAACTGTTTTGATTAAAATTTTATGGCACAACTGCAAAACAAAATATAAACAACAAGCAAATTCTTGGTAACAAAAACATATAACTTTCCTAAGGTAAGGTAACAAAATTACATCAATTTTGATACAAATCGGTGTAAACGGGACCAAAATGCGCCAAATTTTTTTTTTTTGCCAAATTAAAAAAATGTACTCAAGTATTTTATTATTTATCTATACATAGTATAAAATGAAGTTTCCTGAAAGCGTCTGTTCGTTCGAAAGAAAAAAACCCAAGAAATACTTAACTGAAATTGGAGATATTTGTACTATTTATTGGGACATACTATAAATTTATTGGGGAAGATTTTGGTACATTGAAGACATATGAAAAGGAAAATAAGAGTTTAATAATATTTTAATTATTTTCTAACTTCTATTTGCATATGCGCAAAACAGTAGTTTTTGTACTTTACACTTATCCGCGAAAGGGTGAAAAACTCAAAATGCATAAGCTCAGATAGAAAGAGCTGTAGTATGCATTTGTGATATATTTCTTTGTTTACGTCTGATTTTAAATAGCGATTCGAAACTCATTACGCCCCCCCCTCTAAAAAAAAGAAATTCAACCTTGGTCGGAACCCATTAAATGCCAAAACGCTTCGCTTGTTGTATAAGAATAAAAATGCAGAGGAAGCAAACGTTCGGTTAGTGAAAATTAAAGAATGTCCACATTTAGGGAAGGAGTGTCTTCTGTTGAGCCAATTAATCGTCTCTAAATCACACTGCAATTGAATTACAGGGACAAAATGAACTTCACGAGGAGCGAAATGATCGCCCAGCCAGTGCAGTTTACAAGAAAGCGCTATGAAGCAAGCTGATTTTTTTTTTCATGCAGATTATACAGAAGTGGTAAACAAATGAGGAACAGTGAGTACAATGACTTATTTATATATTTTTAAATTTTAAAACAGTTTTTTCATTGTACATTTTTGTTTTTATCTATGAACATATCATATTTTTATTTTTTCCACAGTCTAAATATCTCTGTATGTGCGCTATAAAAATTGCTTTATAGTTATTTTTGATGATTTATAAATATATTTTTATGTTTGTTTGATGCTGCGTGACATACCCATGTCATATTGAGTGGAGACTAGACTTAAGTTTCAAGCCAATTGTTTCTCTTGTATATTATGCCATGGGCAACGCTGTGCTATACTGCTGGTTATAAAATATTTTAAACATTGAAATCATATGCTATATAGTTTGGTGATTGAAATCACGAAATGAAATTTTTTTCTTAGAACGTTTGTACAACCATCAAATACTTTCATTTTGCATAAAATGCCAATATGCGGTTTTCACTCATGCATTATCATTCATCTCATCCACAGATCGTAATTTAGACCCGGATCAGAGAACGATTACTTCTGAACCAGTACCTCCCCCCCCCTACTCTCGACATGGGGGACTTTGTGACCACGACAGATTTATATGCCTGTCAGTCATCACACATGCGGGGATTCTTCAGCCTGCGGGGTTGGAACTCACAACCTAAGGGATGCGAGTCCAACGTCCTACCAACCAGGCAGGATACCTATTTATGTATTCAAAATTGGAACTGTTTGCCTCTGTTGCATAACCAATCAGAGGCAAATATTTAACATATTAAGAACCACAAAGAAATCTGTAAGACAAACGCCTGGGCCCACACGTCTTTAAGCAAACTTGTAAGTTCTAAAATCATTGTAACTTTGTTATTTATGAAACAATAACAGACGGGACAAGAAATAAGAGGAAACTCGTGATCAGTCCGGAACCGATAGTACATGAAGCACTAACAAATTCGAGAGTTGTCCTTATTGTCTTAAAATAAGATAATGTTACAAACCGTTACCCAACACCATTGCACAAGGGAATGCACTCTACCAAATATCACATTCTATTGTGTTACTCAAGTCTGAGAAATAAATAACAGTTAAAATGTAAAAACTTTTATATAATAAATACATGCATAAAATATATAGTAATATTTAAGATACTTTATGCAAATATAACACTAAATGCAAATTAAAAATGTCCATATATGTTAATTATACTATTATTGCAAAGTAAGTATCTTGAACGTTCAAAAATGTGTAGAAATCAGCGGGCAGATAGCCTTACCCTGTGCGCTAAATATATTTTTACATTACAGATGCACGGCATTTCTATTAGCGAGTAATCCTAAAAAACTACTTTAGAACTATTTATTTTACCAAGAAATCGTGCATTATTGTTTCATTTCTTGAAGATTTATTGTGGGAGACTTCAGTTTAATTTTTGGTGATGTATCGTGAAGGAGAGCGCGTAAATATAAACAAATACCAAGTTGTTTTATGTTCGGATTAGAAAATATTATGAGATTGTTACTATTTTGTAGCATTTTTCTTTACAATCCTCTGTTTATATTCCGATACAAACTCAAAATTTAGAAAGAAATGCTGAATATTCCTTTAACCCCTTTCAAATAACTGAAATATGGCATCCTTTGTTTCAGTTAAATTCTGATTAGCATATTTAGTATTACAATCAACATTTACATAATTACAGTCTACGATCATTGAAGTTTATAATAAATAGAAAAATACGGCACTTTCTTTGAATAATGCAATATTTGTTTTAGGTGGGCATCCAATAGCTTCTGATGATATAAAAAGAACAACCTGATTTTTAAAAATTTAACATCACTGAAAGATGCTAATTGAAAAACTCTGTCAAAAAGAAGTGTCGTTACAGCCATTATATATGTTGGGATACATAAATTACCTTCTTGCCATTCGGTTTTCCTAAAACATACATTTTATAAACATGCATATTTTGGATGTTCATGATATAAGAACTATTCTAGTCAGAAATAACATTTTTTAAATAAAAATAATTGCTGATTTAAAAATGTCGTCGTGAATTAAAATAGGTAACTTCTTTTTTTCGAAATTGAGTTACAATAAGTTAAAATTGTCACAATCCATCAATCTGCGAGTTGATATTTCAAACATAAAAAGGTGACATGTAACTAATTCTGTTTAAATGACATTTTTACTTTTTTTTATAAAATGTAGAGAAAGATTACAGTTATCGAAGAATTCGGATTCGAGATTTTGACGAATATTTAC
>JAPMOQ010062018.1:0-10528 GCA_026543055.1 Argiope trifasciata
TATTTTCTTAATGGATGAAGTTTGGTTTTTATTCTCCATTCGCTAAATATGGTTATAACGAAAAGAAAGCAATACGTTTTCTCTAAACTGAGAAAGTTACTGTGGATACAAGTGAAAGAACAGCAGAAACGAAGACTCACAAGTTGAATAATTCTTGAAATATTACATAAATTATCTGTTCTGACTCAGTACTGTTCATAATTCCATCGCATGATCCAAGGTTCATCCAATATACGCGTAAAAGTGGGGAGTTTCCGAAAATGAACACAGACAATTCAGTTTAAAAAACAACCTTGCAATCAATTAAGAATGGAAATTAATTTTAAAAACCAAGATTTAATAAACAATTAATAGGCATCAAATTTTAAAAAAATATCTAATATATGCTTTTACGTAATATTTATGTCTTAAAATGACAAAAGAAAAATATTCGTTATCCAAAAGAAATCTTCTTTAAGAACAAATTAAATGTTTCCGTAGTTATATAATAACATTATCAAACACCAGCTGAACAACGAAACATATCATTACATTCCAAATTTTAAACTTTATATTCGAAATAAAAGAAACAATTTACAAGAACAATTCCACACAAAGTGATTTAATATAAGATGCAGATTTAAAACAGGACAAAATGTTATTTAAATTAAATAACTGAAACACATCCATTCAAAGTCATACATCTGCATATTAGATTTTATATTTCTAAAAATAAATCACAACTTTGAAACTTAAAGAAAGTACAAAATGTCACAGAAGAAAACTCATCCAAGTTATAAGCACGCACAGTAGTAAAAGGGAAGTACTTTAATTAGCAATTATAATAAATACAAATTTTTATTGGAAAAATTTAAACCCATGTGTATAAAAAATATTGACATTGATGAGCTGACTTCCCAAGAAATGAGTCATACATATTCCTTCATATATTTCACAGAATACAAGATGATTACACATGAATATCCCTCATTCGCTGATCTATTAAAAGAAAATGTTTATTACCAAAAATAACAACCGGAAACATAAATTCAAAACAGTTATAACGCGCGTCCGGCCGGGAAACACGAAGCAGTGCGGTAACTTATCCACACATTTCTGCACGCGCTGAGTGAAGCTTAGAAAGTCGGTGGATATGAGATACTTGCCTTTTTTCCCCGTTCTTTCAGGGGGGGAACCAAACTGCAGGTGTTTGTTTCCCTGCAATCAACCAACTTTCACAAACTTCTGTTGGTTGCGGGGAACAACACTGGTGAAACAGAAAAGAGACGTTATATCGTCTTGATATTATTCGTATTTTTGGTGGATTCGAGTACCAGTCATGGAAGGGGACGGTAGTTCCGAGCGCTCCTTCTCGAGCTTAGGCTCTGTCAGTATTAGAAATTCTGTGTTAGATAAGTTATCGCAGCAGTGCTGTGACAGCTTTGATGCTAGGTCGGGTGAACATTGTGTTCTACCCAACTGCCAATACCACCCCAACAACGAGCAATTAATTTGCCGACGTCTTCGAGACGATTTGGAAAAATTAAAGAATACTGAAGAAGTAATGAAAACTTTAACAAGCACCGACTTAAAAGAGTACAGCGCCCTGAGTACCGCAAAGCAGACTTTACTTGCCATAAATAGAAACAGCATTGAGGATCTTAATGAAGAAATAGAACTTCTTAGCCCCTGCCCAGTAAAAAATTGCAAATACCATTACAGTCAACCTGACGAGAGCATGGATCAAGAAACTACCATTATTACCCCAACGCAGAAAAGGAAAAAATCACCAGAAATTATCGACGGCTTCCAATCAGTTTCTCCCAGGAAAGCGGCCAGAAACCCCAAGATAATTAAAGACTCAACTCCCATAGCCGCAAACAACAAATTCAGCGCCCTGACAGAAGATAACTAAGATAAGAAAAATCCTGTTCCTGTAATTAACCTAAAGCTTTCTAAAAACTATAATTTAACCCTGCAATCCATCCACAAAGACTTCCCAGAAACCACCAACAGACTGTACAACAACTCAATTACTATTCAACCGGCCACTGAAGAACAAAGAATAGGTATTATCAAACTCTTAGAACTACTCAAAGAAGATTTCTTCCTCTCCGAAAGTATAGAAGAAAGACCTTTAAAAGTAATAATCAGAGGACTCCCTGGAAGCACCGAAATAAAAGAAATCAAAGCTGCCCTGGAAGAAATGAATTATGAAATCCCAAGAATTTCCCAGCTGAAAAACTACAGAGAAAACTCACTTTATCCCCTCTTTCTCGTCGAAATCAAGAAAACTGCCAACTCCCAAAACATATATAATGAAACAGCCCTTCTCCATCTGAAAATCAAAATAGAAACCTATAGGAAAAAACCCACAGCCACCATTTGTTATAACTGCTCAGGGTTCTTCCACTCGGCCAGGAATTGCAAGATGACTCCTAAATGCATTAAATGCGGAGGGTCGCACGCCACGAGAAGCTTTAACATCAAAGAAAAAATAGAAGAACCAGTTTGCATCAACTGCAATGAAAAAGGTCATATTGCTGCCTGGAAAGGGTGCAGAAAATTTCCCAAACTCATCTACAAAGCCGGCAAACCCGCCTACGCAGAAATAATCAAAAAACCACTTTCAACTCCAAAATCATATCCTCTGAAAACATCGTTCCAAGGAAATATCCCGCAAGTTCCACCTCAAGTTTCAAGCCCTATTTCACCCCATGATGAAAATATCCTGAATGAATTACATAATATGCAAGATGTTATTGAAGCCCTGAGAACTTTAAAAGAAATATTCAATGAATTCCCTGGTCTACTGAAGGCTGCAAAGCTTGCCAAGACAGCGAAAAACGCTCAAGAAAAGCAACTTATCATCCTCAATGCTATCATCTAGCGGCGTAGAGACTCTTCCACCCTTCCAGTAGCTATCTCCTGATTGGCCCTCCCAGGTCGGCTCCCTGATCTTGCTCTCCCATTGGCTCCCCTGGCCTCTCCAGACTGATTTGGCTCCAGAAATGTTTCCTGGCCTTTTTTATTTTCACTTTGTCAAGTTCCATCGAAGATGATAACGACTAATACCGAAAGTCAGGTCTTTTGCAATCGTCGTATTGGAGTTTAAGCCCCTACGGGGCTAGGTACTCCGGCAACCATCACTACGCGTATTTTTGGTGGTACTTCTAATGAACATTTGCAATTGCGTTTTCAAATGCTATTTGCAATTTTGGATGAACAAGATTTCACTTTTATTGTCATCAAAAGAATGCGAATTTGGAATATGCATTTACGTATAAGCATTACGCTGTAAAATATCAGTGAACAAGCATTATGTACTCTGTCATATGAAATATGATTATCAAAATAAAATTAAGCTAACATTTGGAAATTTTCTGCGATTATTCTATTACAGCACAAAACTGTTTTTTAAATCCTCTTAAGACTTTTTTCATTCATAACAATGTTTTAACCTATAAATTAAGTTTCTATTTTTAGTGATTTTTTAAAAAAAATATTGTATTTTTCAACAATTAATTTTTCACAAAATGAAGGTAGAATTTTACCAGCGTTGTGTACCAGTGCTTTGCCTTCATTTTGACAAAAACTCAAACAGAATGATTAAATGAACTCTTATTGCAAATTAAGCCGAGGAAAGTGTGATGTTCAGCACATGTCGAAATAGAAGTTGTTGTTGTGCAATAGATATAAGGCGATATTTTCCACATAACTCCGCAACAGCTGATGGCAAATCAGAGATATATACAGTACAATGAACAAAGAATCGTAAGGCTTCTATAATATTACGAGTAACTTGACTTTCGGAGTTAGAAGTTTAAATATATCTGTCTGATAAGTTACAAAGAGAGCAAGGCACACAAGTATTTAATACTCATGGCGAACCAACTGATCGATAAAGGCGATTAGTTTGTCTATAAAATCATTAAAAAGTCTTTCTCTTTAAAATGAGGTGAATTTCTCCCATTAGCAAGCGTTGAACATCAGAGATGTAAATTTCATTCATTTTCCATGACATGCTCGGCGAATATTTTCTTCAAGTGCCACATGTGCACTGTTTAAGAGTCGTATGCGCCCGCAGATGTGCGTTTAATGGTTTACTGCAAATGTCGCACCATTTCTTTTAAAAATCGTTGTTTAAATGCAACTTTAATCAACAAGTCAGAAAACACTTTGATGCAAATTATGCAAACATACGGTTTCTCTTCCATACACATTCGTAAATGTCATTTTAAAGTAGACGCAGTAACGGCTTTGTTACAAAAATTCCAAACGAGAACTTAATCATTCTTATGCGACAATAAATGAAGTTTTAAAGAGGATCGCTGAGAACATCACTTATAAATTTCACCTGTTTACGTTTTCTTTCCCGTATGCGTACGTAAATGTCTACTGAGATTCCAATTATTCGAAAAAGGTTTGTTACAAAATTCACATGCATACGGTTTCTCTCCTGTATGGATACATAAATGTACTTTTAATTGAACGTCCTGGGAAAACGCTTTCTTGCAAAACTCGCAGATAAACAGTTTCCCCTGTGTGTGCGCCTGTAAATGTTTTTTCAAATACCTTTTATCCGAATAGGTTTTGTTACAAAATTCACATGTGTACGGTTTCTCTCCCGTATGGGTACGTAAATGTACTTTTAATTGAACGTTCTGGGAAAAGGCTTTCTTGCAAAACTCGCAGGTAAATAGTTTCTCCTGTGTATGCGCCCTTACATGTCTGTTCAAATTCGCTTTAGTCGAAAAAGTTTTGTTACAAAATTCACATGCATACGGTTTCTCTCCCGTATGGAGACGCAAATGTATTTTTAAATAGCCATTTTGGGAAAAAGCTTTCTTGCAAAAAGCGCATGTAAACAGTTTCTCCCCCGTATGCGTACGCAAATGTTCTTTTAAATGCCCCCTACTCGAAAACAATTTGTTACAAAGTTCACATGCATACGGCTTCTCCCCTGTGTGCAAACGTAAATGTATTCGGTAAGTTCCATGATGGGAAAATGATTTGTTACAAAATTCACATGTATACGGTTTCTCACCTGTGTGCGTTCGCAAATGTCTTCTGCAACCCTCCTTATCCGAAAAGAGTTTGTTGCAAATGTGACATGTATGCGGTTTCTCTCCCGTATGTGTGCGTAGATGCCTTCTGCAACTCTTCTTATCCACAAAAGGTTTATTAAAAAGTTCACATGCATACTTCTTCTCCCCTGTGTGCGTACGTAAATGTATTCGGTAAGTTCCATGATGGGAAAATGATTTTTTACAAAATTCACATGTATACGGTTTCTCACCTGTATGCGTTCGCAAATGCCTTCTGCAACTCTTCTTATCCGCACAGGGTTTAATACAAATTTCACATGCATACAGTTTCTCTCCCGTATGTGTGCGTAGATGTCTTTTGAAATTCCCATTATTCGAAAAGAATCTGCCACAAAAGTCACAAGTATACGGTTTCTCTCCAGTATGCCGATGCAAATGTACTTTTAAGTTATCATTCCGGGAAAAAGCTTTCTTGCAAAGCTCGCATTTAAATGGTTTCTCTCCCGTATGCGTCAGTATATGTCTTTTTAATTTGGAAATCACAGAAAAGACTTTGTTGCAAAAGTTGCAAGGGTGGGATTCCTCATTCGTATGCGCCATTGAATCCCTTATATATCCTTATATATATAAATATATATATACACAATTCTTTATATATATATATAAGGGATTTTTAAATGTGGCCATTGAAAAACTGCTCTACTGCAGCTGTCACTTGTATGTGTTTTCTGTTTAGCTTGCACCAGTAAACGTTTCTTTAAGTTCAGAAGCTGCGAAGATATCACAAAGTTAGCAAGCACATGGTTTCTTCCGTTATAAGGTGAAAGGGAAAATCACTTCCCTCTTCATAACTTCAGCCCGAGCCGTCTCTTTAATTGCAGTTGGTTAATAAAATTTTCACAATGAATACAATTTAAATGCTGTTGTCCATATACGAGAAAAATAAAGTTTCTTCATTTGGTGACTGAAGAGAGAGAACTTTGAATGTCATTTTTGGAGGAATGTTTTATAACATGAGTCATAACAGCAAAATTCCTCTTTTCTGTATGTGAGTAATACTTATACTCATACATAGGCACTAATAAGTAATAAAACGCATAGTGGGATGAAAAATTTCTTATCAGATGTATTGGGGAATTTATTATTTCATAGTTCTTAATTCCGTCGAAATATGCAGTATGTTGCAAGTTGGGATTGTGGGTCTTTCAAAAGTCAAGCTTTTCTTATTGTTACCACTTTTATTCCGAAAGATGTGAGGATTTTTTTAGCTTTTCGCAGTAACATTTTACCAGGTTCGAGGCAATACAATCCTGAAATCTAAAAAATACATAAAATTAATGCAGTGTTACATTTAGAGCTATTGAACATAATATTTAAAAAATCGAATATTTGAAATTTATTTTATTAATTATGTAGTCATATATTTAATTATTAAAAGAAGCACGTATCAGCTTATATGGTTGTTCGGTTTGATTCAGGAATATCAATATAAATTCTGAGAAATGTATTAAACTGGTACCTCATTTAACGACCATAATTCCTTCTCGAATGTTACTCGTAATGTGGCACACTCATTAAATGAAGCTACATATATATATATATTCAAGCAAATCTATAGTAACTAAATGTATTATTTATGATATAATGTAATTTTTTACAAAATAATTCTGAAAAGATTTTTATTTTATTTTAATTTTCACTTCAAAATTTGGTAAACATGAGATATAGTAATGAAATTAAATGAATCAGTAACGCACTCAGCTCTGTCTGCATTCGGATGATACTTCTAGAACGATGCTTTAAAACTTCACATGCATTCAACATTACCCTAATTTCACCGGAAAGTTGTGTAACATATTTTCTCCCCCCGAAACTAAATATATTTTGGATTTTTGCTGCGATACAAAAAGCACTTCAATAATTTCTTGCATAATTTTAGCCAAGTTCTTCCTCCAACTCGTCAATGTCATCGGTATCCGCCTCCAACCCCATAATCTTAACAGAAACAAAAATTTCGCCGATTAAGGCTTCCTTGGCACGTGCTCGAAACTCTCGGTGTCGCATTTGACAACACAATCCAGCCCAAAACCTCCCCCATGTAGACATAAATGTTCCCTTCGAACAAGCAATCAATGCAAACTAATACAGACCAATCCAGCATATGACGTCACAGTGTCTTATCGTCACTCAGTTTTGTGAAGCATCGCTAATAACTTAGTTGCTTTATAACATTTACCTTTGCTCATTATACGAACCACTCATTAAGATAACTACACGTTAACTTTAAAAAAGAAACATTTTAGTGAGAAATAACAAAGATTACAGTTACTTGTTTCAAAAATTAGGGTAGCATAGTTAAAATGTATGCGGTGTTTGGATGATTGAAATTAGTTCACCAATAAGTAATTTGACAACATTATTAGGAATATTATTCAAAAACTGGAAATAATACAATATAAAAATTGCATAAAGTCATAACAACAAATTGCAAGGCAAACAGATGAAAAGAAGTAATATAAAATATGCGGCTTTTAATAGCTTGTAAATGTTGAATACACTTTCGAGAATGACAATCGTAACGATACCTGGCTACGAGATGGGGCCCTTTCAGACGAGTAAGCAGAAAGTACGACATAATAAATATTTTTTTGTTGTTGTTATGGATGATACATTTTTGGATGGTATCTTTAAATATTTTAAACATCACCAGTTAGTGACGGTTAAACCTTTGGCCCTTTATACATAAATCTGAAGTTGCTGAATTGGGAAATGTGAATTGCAAGATGTGCAGCAAAGATTGGCGACAGACAAAGTTCTAACCAAACGTTCAGAATTCAAAAGGTTACACAAACGAAACGACGTGTATTGACACTAGATTACGCATAAAGTACAATATATGCCTACAATGTCTCATAAAATTGTAATAGATGTGAAGAATAACAAATGGTTTTAGTTCCTTAATTACTGCATTCAGAAATATGATTTCAAGTGAAAAACTTTTTCAAATAAGATATCAAAAGCATGAAAATACTTTGGCTTTCTTAGAGAAAGACAGTAAATAGTTTCAAAAATAAAAATTTATGTCTGCATCCCACTGACATAAAGCATTTTGATTAGCTAGCTGCACTTTAAGTAACAAAAAAGCAAAAATGGTTCAGTTCTGTGATGGAAGGCTCCCCTAAAGATTATGAATATTTTTCAAAATTGGGAAGAGGGAGAAGATGATCATTGATGGCATCTTCTAAAGGTAGTGGGCATCTATAGGAGATAAAAAAATTTCAAAATATTGTGATTGGGGAACTTTGTGAAGCCTTTTTCCCATAAAGAATGTAAAAGAAGTCGAAACTTGTGGGTGATGGGGAAATAAAAAAAAAATTCAAAATTAATTCAGTGATGCCCAAAAGATTATTTGGTTTGTCTTATTATCTTACATATACCTTGTAACATACCCATTCCTGATAATTGGCATTTTCAACCAACTGTGAGTCACCACCTTTTAAAACCCTCAATTGTTAAATGCCTCTAGATTGCCAGATGGGGGATCATCCAAGTGGTCATTAGTGACGTTTAACTAAAGGCCTTATCACACGGAGAAATTTCGACACCACTTTTCCGTTTCTACTCTCAAAAACCGGTCAAGCAACTTTCATAATCGACCACTTTTTCTAACCAGCTAGAAAATACCGTCGGAAATATTGTCCGCAAACGAAATTCAACCAATCATGTAAAACTTTGAAGTGACGTCACTTTCGTTGTCATTTGCTGACGGAAAGTGCCGACGATATTTTGCCGTGTGATAAGGCCTTAAAGAACCATGCTTGGGTTTTCATCGTTCAAGAGAAAGTCATTGCACCTTCAAGGGGAATGAGTATCAAACCATCTGGATGCTAAATGTTTCCCATTGTGACGGTTTTTTTTTTTTTTTTTTTTTGGCACAAGAACCATTTTTTGGCAAACTGCGCCATTCATGTGATTAAAAAGAGGTCAAATGATCTCTACAATTTAAATAAATGAATGAACGGTTGCATGAAAGCAGAATGGAATAGTAGCACATAATTATGTATTTACATGAAAAAAATTAAAACGCCTGGAGAATTAAAATGCAAGATAAAAATTTAGTAGCATATAAAAATTGTTTGGATGGCGGTTTTCTCCCAATAAATCAGTGAGAGTTAAGGGTGATGAGTGAAAAAACTGAATATCAAAAGTTGGGCACTTGTTGTGATTAACACGTAATCCAGAACGATGAGTTACGAGCACGCATTCCCAAGATCGACTGATGACCACTCAGGAAGGCATTTTGCTGAACAACTATTGGGCGATAGAGAGCTCAAATGCACTGATGTGAAATGAGAGGCGGAGATTGGATAGAAATAAAATGCAGGGGGAGAGGGTTTGAAAGAGGAGATAAACAATTGGTTGCGGACTGTTGAATGACGCTCCACTAGTTTAGTTCAGTTCAGTTCAGTTATATTTACGTCCCGTTTAAAGCAACACGAGGGCTATTTTGGGAAGGACCTCGTAATTTTGAACCACAGTCAGATGAGGAGGACGACAACCCTCCACTAGTTGAAGTTTGGTGGAAGTAGCCATGTCAACTAACAACCTGTTCATTCTTTGTGGTGTTAATTCTCCGAATTGACGGAGAATTTATTTCAAGATAAACCTTCAACTTTCTACGTTGTGTCATTGTCATCAACTTCCAAATGGTGCAAAATATTAAATATTTTAACCTAGATTAGAACAAGTTGTTCTTATGCACATATGTAGCTGTAAATAAATGAATTGTCTGAATACTCTCTTATTTGATCGGTCAGGACCCTATTATTTTTTTATTGCAAGAATGGATTTCCTCCAGAAATTTACACTTCAAACTTTTTACTTGCTCTCCCCCCCCCCCAAAAAAAAAAAAAAAAAAAATAATTTTCAAGAAATTGAAAAAAAAAAAAAAAAATGAATTACTCAGATTCACTAGTTTTTTTTATATAGCATTTTTTTTAAAATTTGTAAAGTGATGGATTTTGCAAATTAGATTCTCAAAGATACAAAAAAGTTTTTCATATTCATTTATTGTTGCTAAAGAATATAACTTACGCAAGAAATGATTCAGTGGTTTGGTTCTTATTTTATAAAGCTTTCAAATGCAATCTTTTCAAAGATGTATTAGTAAGGAACAGGTTTGGAAATTATAATAACAATAATAAATAAGATATGAATTAACAAAATTGTGGCTCATTTAGAAAGAACCCAATAGTGACATGATTTATCAAACCGAACATTGCTAAACTAATGTATACATGTTTAGAGATGAGAAATCTCTTGAATTGAGAAGCACATTTCATGCCCATATTCTTGCTCACTTTTCAAAAAGATTATTGGCATAGTGTTTATGTGTTCCTGATATTTCAGTATTCAGATTTCCTTTGAATTAGAATATTTGATACATTTAAATCATTTCTTGAACATTTGTTGTTTATGAATTGTATGTAGATTAATATTTG
>JAPMOQ010062031.1:0-15034 GCA_026543055.1 Argiope trifasciata
AATTAAACATTTATTTGAGAGTATATAAGAAACTGAAAAAGTTTCGAGGATATCAATCTCAATCGTATTTGAGTTTTATGCAAAACTTTAACTATGTAACATTCCTAGACAGAATTTTGGAATATTTAATGTCTACAGAATCTTTTTTGTCTTTTAATTCATACTCTCAATACATTCTCTTTTTCTGAAATATCCTCAAAAATTGCTAGTAAATATCACAAATTGATCATTCTAGATAAAAATAAATGTTTAACCAATTTTGATGTTTTTAATTAAATTCATATATTGTTACTTATTTCCATTTTGTTACGATGTTTAATGTTCATTGTTGTATCCTATTTGTATTCTGGAATCGTATTTAAATAAAAGCAAAAAACCCGTAAAATAATTTATACGACTGTGACATAAGATTAATTATATCATAATCATTCTCATTAAATATAATAGTTGGCAAAAATATTAATTTTTCAATCCACTTTTTATAGTTTTTTATAGAAAATGAAAATTGAAGTTTTCCATTAAAACATTTGTTTGAATTTAATTACTGTATTCCAGTATATTTAATTACTTTTCATTGCTATCAGTTTTCTTTCGCATATGTTTATTATTTCATTTTCAAGCATTTTGTATTTAATTTCTTGTTTCCAAATAAATTGTTCAGTTAATTAGCTTTCTTAACCGGAGGGCAGTAAGTGCTTCATTTTTTTTCTTTAATTAGCAAAAATGATCTTGCGTTTCTCTTAACGAAGTCCTGTTAATTCTCTTTCTCTATAAATAGCTTTTATTTCTAATTATGTAAAACGTTTGAGAATTCAATAAATTAATTCTTCAATTTAGTCATGAATAAAGTATAACTATACATGCTCATTCATAATAAAAATAACAGATTTAAAACAATAAAAATCCTATATTCCAAAACACAATTAACATAATCGCAATCATTTTGAATGAAAATTTCTAATTGTTCATCAGATAAAATTGATTAAAGGTTCCCAAAATTCTTAAATGAAGAGCAAAAATTTCGGTTCAATTTTAACATGGCGAAAGGTCTATAAACTTTGCAAAGCTATTCCATTTCTGAATTTCCAGTATTTCCGATATATTTAAAAAAATCCACGAAAATAAGGAAAACAAATAATTTTTAATCAAACACTAAAACTTTGAAATAGGTTTTGAAGACATATTGTTATGTCCTCCAATTGCCAATCCAGCACAGAGCATTGGACATTAAAACCATACACTATATTTGCAATAAATCTCAATATATCATATTTAAATTCTTAACGTGCTGAAGAGTCATAATATTCTGAAAATTCCAATATTTGTATTATATAAGTAAACTGGTACCATATAGTTCATATGTCGGCTGTGAAAATATAAGCAGAAATTGCAAGTCTCTTAAAATAATCAATCGAAAAAGTTCCTGTTGTCTCTCCAATGGCAATTTCTATATTTAGAAATAATTAAGTATAGTCGTCACAACTCGAGTGCTTAAAATTAGATTTTTACAAACGGATAATGTATTTATATAACGTCTTGTCAGGGTAATTAAGACATTTTTTTTTCTTAAATGGTGGTCATTGGAGTTATCAAAAACTGTGGAACCCACATGGTGTTGCGTTTGTTAATTTGCAATTTCTGACATTTTATTACTCAGTTGATCACAAACATTAATGCATCGTAGAAAGAAAATGCAGAATTTTTCTGGCATAGCATTATAGAGGATTCAAAGCGACAAAGGCCATTAGATTTCATTGTTAATTTAATGCTAATAACATTAATGATTGTAGTGCATATATTAGCACCATCATTTAGAAAATTTTTAAAAATCAGACAAAATCCACTTTTCCATATATAATAACTATAGTAGAGTCAGACTGAGTTGGTGAAAAGATCCCTGGATTAAAATAACGAATGATCAAGCTTTACATAGTCAAAACTAATGGTGGAATAGTAATTTTATAAAAAACCTTCGCATGTTCAAAGCAGCATTTCAGGATGCCATAGATATCATCATAAAATGCTCACTTTATTTGCAAGTCGTTCTACATTATATCGGTTACAACACATAAAGCATTTGTTATTTCAAATGTCGTTGGAATATTCTAGTAAAATAATACTCTATGATTATTTTTCCCCTAGATTGATTCTTGTGATTTCAGAACTCCTTTATAGCCGTAATAACTAGGTAAGAGCAACGTATTAATTAGATTATAAGAACAAGCTAATTAGTCTGAGCTTAATATAAGTAGCATAAAACTGTAGCAAAGTCCAACTAATAGATAATCTAAGATGATAATGTTTGATTTTAAAGGAACAGTGTTGAAACTGATAATAACAGTTTTTTATAATTTCGATGTTAAAATAACAAATTAAAGCTTTGATATATTAATTATCTTTAATCTTCAGAATACTGGTTATAATCGTATAATTCATCAAAATCGTGTCTTTTATTTTAATATCTAGTATACAAAAATGGATCTAGGATACAAAAATGCAAAAAATTAGAAGGTCTTGCAAAAGAGGAACTTAAGATACAGTAATTGATCTTTCCTTATTTACCTGGATTCGTAAACAGCCTTCTAACTCTTCTGATAACTAACAGAATTTTTCTATCTTCTAAATGAGCCAAAAAAAAATATTTCTCTATTTTTGACTATTTCATTTCTCATCTTTGCCATCTAACTTTGAATAATACAATCAAAATTATAGCTGCTCTTTCCTTTTGGTTTAAGAAAGCTTTTAAAATTGAAATTTAGGGTGGAAAAATGACTTAAAAAATATGAGAAATATCCCTACGATTTTTCACTATGAAAGATGAAAATTCATTCAAAATTAGACTTTTATTCATTTCTTTTTTTTTCACTATGACAATCTTTCTCAGTTCACAAAAAAAAGATATTCCATTTTTCATAATTTTCCTGGTTGCTTATTTATACCACTGACGGCAATTTTGATAAATATAGTTTTTTCCAATATGCATTTTTCTTTTATTTTGTCGCCATGAAAGAATGAGTTATTTGCATATACAGAGTTATAAAGAAGTTAGAATCAAACCATTTTTGTTTAGAGCTTTGAATTTGTTCAATAAAATTTAAAAATTATTTTTAAAATCTTCTTATTAAGGACATAAGAACATGATAAAATGAAAAACATTTAGAGAGTCAAAGAAAAAAAACTATAATGGCAAAAAAAGTTCATCTTTGCTATGGAATAATTACGTTTGCAATAGAATATTTATGAAGATATTATGTTCTTTTGACAATTTAATTGCATAATTATGAATATTACTCTTAAATTTTTACATGAATGATTTTCATCATTTTAGATTTTTTTTCGTTTATTCTTTAACATTCTGAAATAAAGAGTTTATTTTAACTATATTTTTTAATATAACTCAATTTCTTTTCTTTTGATCAGTTTTACATTCAATAAAATAAAAAATTAATCAATCCATTTATTATAATATTAAAGTATTAAAGCTATGTGTTTTCCATTCAGTAAAAATTTTAATCCTTTCTTAAATATTTTTCAGTTCAAATTCTTCCAAACATCAAGTAATAAAATACTGTAAATACTGAAAAATTCTGGAAACTTCATCATTTAATATAATTGCCCCCAATTTAGATTTGACATTGAGCCGATATTTACAATTTAAACAAACTTCTCATTCTTTTCAGTTTTTACAACTTCTTAATATCTTCCTTTTAAACCAAACTTACGCTCTTTCATACACAAATTTTCAAACGCAAGCAAAAATCTTCGACTCTTGTATTAATTTCAGCTCAATTTTCACATTGAAAGGAATTGCTCGAACAGCCTCTTTTATAATCTTAAAATGGAAGATTCCACTTGCTACATCTGATTCACCTCTGAAAATCAATTTTTGAACACCCAACTTCCAATAATTCTAAAGTATCTTAGAAACCTGAATGAAACCTTCTCACATGTATTCAGATAATTCCTTTTACCTTCAGAAGTACTGCTTCAGAAATCCATTTGCCAATTCTTAAGAGTTCCGAATAGTAGATTTTGAAACTAATCAGGTTTGAGCATCCCGCATTCAAACGAATGGAAGAATCACTTTAAAGATTCTTCCCATCTCCAAATCATCATGAGTTTGTGTCAATACCGTTGGAATCGCATTCTCACAAAGGCCATCTAATGTTTTGACTCCACGTAGTTTAAGAACTTCATGAGCTTGCCAACTGTCTATTAAATGTTTACACAGATTCTAAATGGGAAATGCTTTTATGTATAGTATAACCAGAAATGAAATTAAATTCCCCATAGAAGTAGTTCGTCACACTTAAAGTTGGAAATGAGAAGACAATATCCATGCATAATAAAACTGTGAACTTTAATTTTATTTATTTCATTTTTAAAAACCTGTCTCATTTATTTTTTTAAATATTAATAATTCATTTTCAAATTGCACATCTTTAAAAAAATTCAGTTTTGAGACCAATTCATTAAGAAAGCATTGATACGAAATGCAGAAAAAAAATGCAGATATACATTTAATTTTTTTTTAATTGCGCTATTAAAATTTCAAAATATGTCTATCCTATCTATTCCTTCATGCAAACGAATTAGATTGCTTTTAAATAAGATTTAAGGCAATATAAAATAATAAAGTGAGCAAATAATCATAAAGTTGTAAATTTTCATTTTATTGATTATCTATACTTATAATAAAGCTCAATGTGTGTGTGTGTGTGTGTGCGTGTGTGTGTGTGTGTGTTGGCGCTCTACAGTCCAGACCGTTGGACCTACAGCTACCAAATTTGGTATATGTATACCTTGGAGGTCGGGAATGTGCACCTCGGAGCCCTTTTTTCGAATTTTTAATTAGAATTTGAATTAATTAAAATTTAACCGAAATTTCGACGTTTTTCCGCTGTAACTTCCGAAAATATTATCGCACAAACATGATTTTTAAATCAATTTAAAGATTAAAAAATTAGCTTTCTAATGGTATCAGTGTTTTAATGTATAACTTAAGCCTCTATTTTTAACGAATTTTTAAAGAAATATTTTAACTATGTTTTTTTGATCACGTGACCGGATAAAAGAAAAGAAAACAATGACGGAAGTTCAAATAATAAAAAAAACTATCATCGTAAATTCTATTATCGTTTGCAATATCTAAATGATTAATTCAATAAATCTTCTTTATTTACGGTAAACCTGATTGAATTTAGACAGGATATGCATTGAACTACCGACCTAATGGCATATTTCTATAATCGTTTGCAATATCTGTATCATTAATTTAATAATTTTTTTTCGCTTTCCTTCAAAAAACATATTTAATATTTTGGCAACATCACCGAAAAATACATTTTTAATATTTTGGAAGCATAACCAATAATTAAAACTGACTGATTTATAAAATTAAAGAATATTATCAAGAAAACGGGTTCTTTTAGAACTTTCCGTCCATCATCTTAAAGAAAATATTAATTTCAGGCCAATAAATGCCCGGAATTACTTCAAGGCTAATGAATATGTGATTTAATTGAAAATTTTAGAACGCATTACTCATGGCGAACCAGCTGGTCGCCAAAGGCGGCTAGTAATTAATAAATACTCTTTGATATTAAAATATAAGTAAAATCGAGTAAAACAATTTCGCTATATTACACATTATCATTTTAAATTAACTAAAGAAGTTGGACATAAAATGCAAATGATTTCCAATATTACTCTTTGACAGACTTTTTGATAATACTGATAGCATCACTGCATTCTTTAAAATAAGATTTTCTTGTTTTAAAACATCCATGACTTATTTTGAGAAGAAGACGGGTGAACAACACAATGCCATTAAGTCTTAATCATCAAATTTCCTATTTATGTTTCAAAGTTTTATACTGTATTCAAATGAGCGTAAATAATTTGATGTAATGAAATGAATCAATAGCAATTTTAGCATATCAGACAAATTTATAATACAAGTATTTATATAAGAAAAATCAAAGCATGAATTTCCTTCAAAAGTTTACGCAAACAAATGTATGCAAACTGTTAAGTAGGACGTTTATACATTTTATTAGTTAATGTAATAGAGTGATTCATTTTTTGATTAGAATACTAAATATTTTATGAAAGAAAATTCTGTCCAAACTCAAAAGTTTGTTTTTCATTCTAGCTAACTAATGACAAAATAAATAACAGATAGAATCATAGATATATAGATTTATGCCATTAACATAAACTTGCGAAATACTCGATTAGATTCAAACTCCAACTTTTAAAATTATGTCTATATCTTTATAATCAAAAAATAGTATCTAATTCTTAAAGCCACTTGAACGCGCTCATCAATCAAAAAAAATTCTGAAACTGTGACTCCTATATTGCTTTTATTAGAGGGAGCTTTAAATTGATGGAGAGCCATATCGCTGTATAGAACTTGCTTTAAAGTTTCTTTTTTGAACGTTTAAAGGAAATGTTTTTTATGCCTGCTGCTCAGACTTTGAAAACCCATGTTGAAAATAATATATAATATGGCTTTTTTTAAATATTTCTTCGGAGACTAATTATCCCAAAAAATAAGCTTTTCTAACAAAACATTAGAAACACAAAAGAGACTTTTCTAGAATTCAATTGATTTTAGAAATTCAAATTTAGCATTGGAAAAAAATTATGAGAATAAAATTAAAGGTTATAACTTTAACATTTCATAAACACATGAAAACGTATTCCACATAGATGTAAGCACTTGAGACAATATGCACTTCAATGTTTTATTAAAATATTTCAACTTTTCATTTCCAAAAAAACAAGCTATAACTTTTCCTCGGGGGCATTTTCATTGAATGTGAAGAAATGGAATTACATTTTATTATGCTGGTGTCTATTAAAAAAAAGACTCAAATTCTATTTTGTATTCCAAGAATAGGAAATAATGAAAATTGCATCGTTTCCAAAAGTATATGATGTATCGTCTTTTCCAAAGGAAATCCAAAAAATTATGTTTAAAAAGAGAAATGAAGATATTAATAACCTTGTAAAATCTTGTAATAATAGTAATAATACAATAATATTGTAATAATAAATAATATATTATTAAGCCTGATGTACAACTTAACAAACAAATAGTACTCTAGAATAATAAAATAAGTTAATTTATCTCTTGAATATTCAAATCTTAACTCCTTTGTAAATTTTACTAGAATTTGCGCTATAACTTGCTGAATGCTGTACTATGAAATCAATATTACTAAAATGGAAGAATGCCCTGTAATTTGCATAATACTTCGATTAAAATATTTTGTTGGCATTTAACATTTTATCTGCATTAGCTTAAAATAAAAATTGTTATAATTTTCATTTTCCACATGGCATATTAAGCATTGTAAGTTCAACATCAATTAAGTAGTTACAATACTGAGAATTTTTGCTAGCTTAACATTCATATCAGTTGTTAAAAATTTAGTTTATTTATAATAACCATGCTTTGAAATGAGGAATTTGCTTTTGAAAAAATAAATGAGATTTCAGTAGAAACCTCAACAAGCTTTATAATCTTTTGATGGGGAAATGAATTTGTTTCCATATTAATTCTATTTTTATAAAAACATTTACTTTACTTTATTTTCTTTTTGTATTGTATGATTTCTTCTATTTAATTTACTTTACATACTCTTGTTTTTATTTTATTTTTCATTTTCTCTTTTGTTCCCTATTACTTTATTCCAATTTATATCTTTTTCATGCATTTAAATGGAATGTTTTGTTTCTTGCAATTATATATTATTAAGAATTTTTTATCTTCCTCTCCTGTGCCGCCATTTTCTTATTAGCAAAGACAGTTTTATAGATATTTTCAAGACATGCTGAAAGTATATCCACTCAATTGACCAAATAGTTGCCTAAATGATAAACAAGGCAACCATTTGGCGACTTGTCAACGAAATTAGCAACATTGTAAAGACTAAGAATTTCAAGAAAGTTAACTATAGTTGAATTACTATTTCAGTTTCACCGTTTACTCTAGAACAGAGGTGTCCAAACTTTTCGCGGCACGGGCCGGATCGAAATTAGATCCATGTTATACGGGCCACATGTATATACAAATTGAAAAATATCATTATGAGTAAAGTAGCATTAAATACTATTAATTAATACTATTTTGTTGTAACTTGAAAATACAAAATACTAAACAAACAAAGTATAATTATATAATTATTTTATATAAATTGAAATATTTTCCTGCAACTTCTAATGCGAATGATGAAACTGTTTTTTTGTTGTTGAAGAATGTATTTATAGTTGGGATCAAAATTTGTTACACCAATCATAAGCAATGACTGCAAATGATCATCAGATAAATTTGCTCTATATTTTGATTTGAGATACTTCATTCGAGAAAAGTTTGTCCGCACACGTAAGTTGGCCCAGACATTGAAATGAATTTACGAGCAAATTTCTTCAAATTTGGAAGCTCTTTCCCATCCAAATATTTATAAAAATCCATTAAGTTTCCTTCCTTGTATTTGTCCTTGATTTGTTCGTTTGCTTGAAGATCAATAATTTCTATTTGAAGCTGGCTTGAAATTTCAGCAACGTTGCAATCAAATGGATTTTGGAACAGCCGAATTTCTTTTGAATTCAAGTCCAAATCAGAAAATCGCTTTTGAAATTTTTCTTTTAAATCGGCGATGATCTTTACTGCAAATGCAATTGGAAATTGTTCTTCAGTTTTTTTATTAAATTCGTCGCTGCACGGAAAATGCGTAAAATTACATTCAGTCACTTGACTTTCGAATAATTGTAGTTTTGTTCGAAATACTTTAATTTGAGAGTATAAATCGCAAATTAAATTGTTTTTCCCTTGGAACTTTAAGTTTAAGGTATTTACGTGTGTCACAACATCTGCAAAAAAAGCCAACTTCCGGAGCCATGCAGCATCCGATAAAAGTGATTCAGGATGTTTTTTCTCGAATCTTATAACTTAACAGAGCGATAGACATTTGTGTTTGGTCAAGTACAACAACTCCTTTTTGTTAGCCACGTAGTTTTTCGATATACCTTTATGAAAATGAAAAGGTTTGGGCGAAAACATCATTATGTTTTAAAACCCTCCGCGGGCCGGATAAAATCACTTGGCGGGCCGGGTTTGGCCTGCGGGCCGTAGTTTGGACACCTCTGCTCTAGAACATTAGATACGTTATACCAGAACTATAAGAAGCTATACAGGCAGTTAATAATAATTAGTTTAACTCAGCTTAAGTAACTAATTGAACAAAGTCTGTTTCTGTGCACTTTCCGAATGGTTTGTGCTGTTTCTGGTGTTTATTATCGTTGTCCTGCTTCTGTTTTGCTGCTCAATTCAAATACTGTCGAATGGATGTACATTCCAAATGTGTTTCCTTACTGTGCAATCATATTTTCTTGTAGAATGAAGCATCTTTATCCGTTATAGATTTTTCAGTAATAATATTTTCATATATCCACAAGACGTTTTAACTTCTCCTTTTTGACAATTACTATCCAAATTTTCATTTGTGAAAATGTGATTCTAATATCTCCCTAATTAAATTCTTTTATTATATCCTACTAAGAAAAATATTCATCAAAATACAAAGATAACAAAAAAATTCAAAATCGTGAAATCAAACAGAATTGCAAAGAGTGCCTTCTTTTAAAAGAAAATTGTATTTTTTTTGTTACCGATAAGTAATATATCTACATCAAAAGAGAAAAAGATATGAAACTCAGTTTCCTAACTGGAAAAATATCTTACCACTTTCCGCAATATACTATTTGTTCTTGGGGATATTTATACTGAAATATTTGAGTTTTATAAACATTAATGTTTTATAAAAACGAAGATGTAACGTTTAAAAAATGAATAAAAAATATAAATTAGAATGGCTCACACAAAAATTTGTTCAGTGGTTATTTCCAAGCGAACGGTTCAATTTAACAAGGAAGAAAAGGGATTTTCAGTAAAAGGTTGTCACTCAACACCATATAGTGTATCGATCGATGTTATAATAAATATAAGAACGAGAAGAATTTTTAAAACTAAAGAGAAGTTGCAATGAATTTTAGAAACGTTTGATTCTAAATAGATACACGAAAAAATAGCAAAATACAGATAATAATTCCACTCCACACTGGTCTTTTTCATACCATATTGTTCGAAATCTGTAATGTTGTTCCTAGCACGACGCAGAATCAGTGATTCTAGAACTTGGAGACAAACACTGAAGCCTTTTGGGGACCTGGTGGCGAATTTGTCTGCTTTGATGACACAATAGATAATACTGGAATTTTCCAGAATGTTAGTAATAGAGGCAATAGGAACCGATATTCCTGATTGTTTTTCAGACTCCTTTATACCCCGCTGAGGGAACTATAAAAGACTGACAGTGTAAGCTAATGTCAATCCCACACAGTCGCAGAAAGTAATGGTGGAATAGTTGGATCAGTCCAGAAAAGAGTAAGTGATGTGTGTAATTCAAGTGATTGTTGAATTGAACTGTGTACCGAGTCTTGATATTATTGTATAAGCAGCATCGAGTCATATGATAAAAACCAGTCATGTAGTAGTAAGTCGGAATTTGGATACTGCTAAAGCGAAGAGGCGGAGTGGGGAGACCATAGGATGTAGCTACTAAGATTCCTTCCACCTGTCACATTATGTCTGGTCACTTTGTGTGTGGGGTTGTTGTAATTACCTATTTTTACTTGTGAAATACTGTTTGTTGTGTGTTCCCTGTATTTGTTTCGGCAATATATTTGTTGTCTACGCATTCTTTTCTTCGAGTTTTATAAAGGTCATCATTCGTTAATAAAGAACCGTTTCATCATTGACCACCAAGTCGAAAGAACCCCGAAGATCCGTAACAATATTTCTCATCTTTAAATTACACGACATCACTTTCGTTGTTCCACTCCAGAAAGGAACATGGAATATAAATTGATATAAAGATTCAGCCGAGAAAAAAAAAATTAAAAATACATAAGAGGCAAAAAATATGTCAGATATATCCATCCTTTTTTTATCTTCTGTCTGTCTATTCCAGAATCAACAATTCAGAAAAGGAATAGATCCAATCATTTTCAAGGAATTATTGGAATTATAGATTACAATGTGGAAGATAAACACACACAAAATAGTTTATTTTTGTTTTTGTTTTTACATAAGAATACATACTAAAATATTTTTTAATAAAACTTACCAACCTATATTTTTGAATAAAGTAATTTTTGAGGAAGAACTCAGTGACAAGATGTTTGGGAAGAAACCTGAGAGATCATTTTATTTTATATCTGATAAGATATTTTTCTGTTAGTTTCTTATATTTATTCTCTCTTACAAATTATTTCAGTAATATTTTACTTTTTTGTTTGAATTGTAATCTTTGCTTGCATTAAGAATAGAAAAGAACACACTTCAAGGAAATAGAATCTCGCTGAAGAAACAGTTGCATGATGGTTGGCAATACAAATATAAGAAATTAAGAATAAAAATCGGGATAGCAAATTTCACATTTTATTTACATTTTCATGTAGAATTGTAGCAAAGTTTGATAAGCTAAAGTTTGATTATTCCTATTATTTTCACTTCATTTAGGAATTGTTTTTTGCATTTTCTTTCTATATTATTTTTGTATTCATTTACTATTGCTTACTTTTCTTTCAGTCGATCACTGTTTGTTTTAAATCGGGTTTTAGTAATTAGTTTTTATTTGTGTCCGAGTGTATTAAAGATACAGAATTACACAGCAAGGAGACTAAATTTTTAATATATCTGTACATTTGTATCTAAAATTAACAACAAACATTTATTAATTATTATCATTTCTATTATTTGTTAAGTAAGCACGCTGTCAATGTTTATGAAATTTTCTTCTACAATTTTCATGCAGTAAATATATTTGAAACGGATAGCACAAATGAGATTAATATGTAGTAATTAAAGATTCTAAATATAAATAAATATAAATAATAAAATATAGTTCTGATCGAAATATGATTATGTCTTCGGCTAGAATTTTAGAGAAAAAAGTGACATATATATATTTAAAAAAGAGATTTTCGTGTTAAGCAGTTATATTATAAACTTAACTCTGCTTTTGCGATAGCTACTGAAATAAAACTCAAATGTTTCAAAGATAATTTAAATAAATAAATAAGATAAATAGTGATCTTCTGAAATTTAAAACAAATAAATACGAATTTATAACAAAAAAGTTACAAAGACAAAGCAAATGTTGTCATCCAAATGGCACATGTTACTCACAGCTATTGTTTTCAGTGATTGCCGATCATTTCTTTAATGAGCTCAATTTACTGAAGAAATACCAGATTAAAATCTTGATTAAATTTGAATCGGCAAGCATCATAGATACAGATTTGTCATAAAACATGGCTAAAATAACATAAAAAATCATACATCTGCATATTTTTTTCATTATTGAAACGAAAATAATCCCTAAAAGTTTAATAGAAACTTAAATTAAAACAGAAAAAATGACTTTGATAAAGACAGAGCAAAATAATATAAACAAGTAACACTTTTTGATGGAATAGAGTAAATAAAATTTTAAATAATTTTTATTCTCTTAATAAAAAATGTAGGCAGAATAACTTTAATTGCAGTTCTATTTTCACTTTAGCTATTCCCCCAAGGGGGGACAACTCGAAACGAAAATGAGGTGGTTGGATCTCGCCTCCCTGAAATGTACACTAAAAGATGGGAGTTAAACTCCTCCCATTGATGATGGGACGTACTTCCTTAGGGGACAGTTATACCTTTGCCAGTTGCCCTTAGGACTCAACTACATTTCCCGCCATTGTTGCTTTTGCGGTGGCTCGGTCATTCAGTATTATTTATCCGTTTACCATCAAGCTGGCTGGAGAGTCAGGGATATGACTTCACTTTAGTTAAATACCTGATGGTCAGAAATTTCATGCCTGTAATTTTTTGCCGCATAAACGATCCCATAATAACAAAAATATTTTTACTGCTTGCGTGTAAAATAATACCCATCAATATGTTTGGGATATAAATAATCAAGAGAAAAATATTTTTTCGCCTCCAGGCATACTGGATGACCTTCAAAATTTGTAATTTATACTTCGATTTATATTATTTTTGAAGATATTGAATGCTGATTTCTACAAAGCATTAGAAACAGTCGTCGTACTAAAATTTTCTTTTGATCATATTTCTTCGAAATACTTATTCACAAAAATTTTATCTCTTCTTTTCAAAAAAACATCGGAAACTCTGAAGGAAACAAATTAGACGTCCACAAATAAAAATTCGTTTCAAATCTTTCATTCTGAATTGTATGCTTTGGGCGTGTATTTTCGAAACAGAAGGAATCTTCTTCTTTTTACTGTGACCTAAATTTCTGTTTAGCATCCTAAAATACATCTGAAGTTGTTTATGCGTTTGCGACGAAAAAATAAAGCAAGATGTCATCCTAAATAAGTCAAATACAAATTATATGTAAAAAACATATCTAAGTCCTTGAATAGATAATTTGATTTCTAAGATTTCACCAAGATATTTTATCATATTTTTGGATTCTTCTGTAATATATTCATTGATATATTATTTTTTCTTTAGAATAATCCAACTTTTTTTTTATTCATATTTCATTATGGAGACTATTTTTTATCATGTGAGAGAATGATTCTGTTTTTGTTGGGAGATTATGAATAAATGATGGCAACAAATAATTGAAGCTCGAAATCGCATAGGCAATGAATAAAGCATTAATTGCAATCTTCATCAACATCTTTTAATCACATATATTTTTTACCTTCTTTTACCACAATTTCATTATTATTACGTACGTATACTTCTTTGAAAGCAGGCGCGTTTGTGAAAGATTGACCTGCTTTTACCAGTACTGTACTGTTTTTTAACATTCTACATGCTATTTTTATTCTATTCAAAAAAAATTTAAGTAAAGATTTAATTTATTTTATATCAGTTATTTCAAAATATATATTTTTATGCAAATATATTCAAAGATGACTAATTTTTATTTAATACATTAGATATTAGATTTATTCAGAATACGATAATACACAAAACGATATATTATCAAATTTTGAAGAGATTTACTTAATGCTTTGTATTTAATTTACCCACAAAGAATCATACTAATACAACTGATATAAAAATATTTCATTAAAAGCATTCAAAACAACTAAAACCAAAAACTTTAATAATTGATAAAGGGCTTATGTGCAGATGAAAGATTTTTCGTTTGGAATATAAAAGCAAACGAATTTTTACAGATACAATACAATATGATTGCAATATCCTACTCAGATATTGTACTAAAAAACCTGATTATCATCTTAACACGAATGTCAAAAGCATTTCCTTTTAGGTCATAAAGAAATAGCATGTACTCATTGGAGTATCCGACAACCTCTTGACTTAGGGGTTAAGCGCCTTCCCTTTGATATAGGCGTCGCGAGTTCAAGTTGTGTTTAGGGAATGGTAGGTCTTTATCCAGCCCCATATCTGGATCCAGCGCTTTATCCCTCTCTGTAAAAAGGAAGTGTGTGAGTGTCATCTTCATATCAGCTGGAATTCAGACCTGACCTCCGGTGTTCAGGGGTCCTAAAGAGGCTACTGCTTCTGTCCTTCCTCGGTAACGTGGATTCGACATCATCATCACTGATTGTTGTTAAGATTATTAAATTATAGTTTGTGAAAGCGTTATTAATATACAAGATTTAATGAATAAAAAGAAAGTAAACATTTAGCAAAAATAGCTTTTGTTTATCACTGAATGTGTTGGCATTATATAGGTTATTATTATAACTGTCTCAGAGATTACAGATATTGCAATCAATTTCATTTACTCCGTTGTATTTTGACCATATCAAAGACACCTTGGTCAAATTTTTCCATGAATAAACTCAGATTCATAACAAACTTTGATACGTAGTATTGGAAAATTCAGCTTGAAGTTATTAGTATTTTATTTATTTATTTATATTTTTAAAGGTATAAATGCTTTTCATGTTAAGTTTTTAACAATAA
>JAPMOQ010062035.1:0-13759 GCA_026543055.1 Argiope trifasciata
AAAAAAATACATATTTTGAAACACTACAGTTCTTATAAGGCTTACTGCTTCTTCATAATCCGTTTCGCTTCATTCTATGCCAAATTTCTAAAAAAATAAATTCAATGAATAAAATTAATATAATTTTGGTAGCACAAGTTTTATCCCTAAATTAATACAATATAAATTTTTATAAGAATTCCTGTCATGGATGTGTTTTCTGCATTGAAAAATTATATAACCTAATCATTCTAGAAAGAACGTCCACTAACGTTTAACCCTCATATAACTATCAATTAATTAATAAAAATATCGATAGCGCTCATACTATTGTGGTGACATCTTAATAAGCCAGTAACTACCACTAAACATTGGTGGCCATTTTTGTATAGTGGGTAAGTTACTGGATTTCAAACCCAAACATCGCAGGTTCGATCCTTGGCGGAATTCAACCTACGTATTGGCACAATTCCACCAACACATACGCCAAACTATTGTATATCTTGACCTTACAGTTACATAAAATATTTTGGCTGTAAACGTTATCAAAAGATAAAAGGTTGAAACGAGGGTATCAATCAATTTTTGTCACAAACAGCGGAATAATATTTCCATGATGGTAATTTTAACTAAAATTATAAATAAATTCTTATTTCTTTCCACTATATTATTAAGTTTTAATTGAATTTCTAAATAATACTAAAACTCAAGTAAATATAAAAATATTTTTATAAGTATAATTGAATTGTGACTAAGCATAAGAAGTAGCTCTATATTGTGACTATGTTCATTTTCATTGATTATTATTCTAGCTATCAAATAATTCGACTATATTCAGTACCTCCAATCGAATTAACAAATATGGCGGTTTTTAGAATTATTATAGTATAATTTGAATATTGAATTTGTAAATAAGAAAAAAACATAATTGATGAGTATTGTTCAAATTTTATCCACGATTACGATAAAATTTAAAAAAGTCAAAAATAACATTTTATTAGTAGAAACAATAAACATAAATTTTTGAAGGTATTCTCTATGACAATATATCAATCCTTCTAGAAAGTAGTCCTACAATTAAATTTTACCATCTGCTTTAAATATGGAAACATTGTTCTAAAATTTAGCTCTATTGTATTTTATCTGAACTATCTTCTCAAATAAATAATATAAATGTGTAATAAAGATAATATTCTTATTTGAGAGGAAAATTAATTACATGTTAATGACGCAGTTGTAATTTCAACACGGAAAATGGATAGATAAGAAAATTAGAAAAGTATTTAAACTTTATGAGGTCTTTAACATATATGTATGCTCTAAAATAAGACTTGTAGTAAATAATAATGTATGTCATCCCTTCCAACAAATTGAAACCATTTCTCAAGCAAAACAAAAAAAATTTTTGGTCAAAATACTTTACCTTTTTTTGATGAAAAAGGTCAAATAATAAGCAAAGAAATATATAGCGCAAGGCTTTAAAATGTAGCACAACTGTACTGTAGAAAAGATTCTTATATATTCCTCAATATTTTTCGAAATTTAGGAAGAACTATGGTTTCTGATTGATTGGATTTTAATTTTAATTTTAAAGTCACAAAAGCCAAACAAAGCAAAACGTATGGTGAATATATAAACGTATAGCAATATAAAATTATAGTGAAAAAATTTCTTAAATGCACTTAAATTATTTTAAAAAAATGGTTGGTATTTAAAAGCATGTGTAACACTATAAAACTAATCATATATGATGTAAAAAGTCTATCTATTGTAAAAATATAAAAACATTAAAGTGATGATTTGCTCCCACTTGATCACGAAGAGACAAAATCGTTACTTGGGTTTCTGAAATTAGCATTTAATGTTTAAGGTTATATTTTAACGAACTCTACATTCCTTCAGTAAATGCAAGCAACTTACTTAAGGTTGGAATAAAGATTAAATAAGTTAAGATTAGCGCCGAAACGATGGCTAATCTGACCAGAAGGGGTCAAACTATACCACCTTAGTATTTCGAGATATAAGATAAAATATATATAAATATATTGCTTTAAGGTTTGGTATGTTTGGTATTTTCCTTCATAGAAAATAAATGTCGCAGTATTATTAATGGAAAATTTCTTTCTAAAGTGCAATATCTCAAATTACTTTTACTCAAGTCTTAAATCACGAATAAAAAAAATCTGTTCAAATTACTATCGGAAAAATACTAAAATGATTGCCATGGAATGAAATACTGATTTCCTGTACTGCTTCTTCTATTACTAGAAGCTAGACACCCCCCGTTAGTAAAAACGAAAATCAATGACCTAATTCCGTATCTATTTTAATGCTTCACATTTTTGTCCGAGGATTCTCTCCCGCCATTTATTAGGTTTGTCCATACTTCGTGAGATTTCAGACAGTTTTTAAACTCTTTCTTCTGGCTTATAACAATCCATTATGAAGCCTTATCGGAGCTGGTTGAATTGAGACACTTTCTCATGACACACATAGAGAGCAAAAATTTGTCAGAAATACACTCCCCATGAATTCTGGGTATCATTTTTCAGAGTCGTAATTCCTTTAAGGCTGCGACGAAGGTTGCGGGCGTGAAATGAAGGGTAAAATGACAAATTTGCTCTCTCTGACATGAACTGGATTCCGACTGAGAAAAGAACCGATTCATATAGACTAGACTTTCTTTTTTCTCCTTCCGGCTTTTCTTTTTCTCTAATCTTAGCTAGAGCTAAAATATAATATATTTCATATATCAAATAAATGGATTAGTTAATTGCTTTAGTTGATATATTGAAAGTAAAATAGTTTAAGCCCAGTTAATGTCTTTAATGTCATTTAAAAAATAAAAGGCTTTGTCTCTGCTTTAACAGCTTACTTATTTATTAAATTTAGGTAATTACTTACAGACTTAAAACTTGCCTACATATTAAACATATTTTATTACAGAATTATTGATTTAACTTTCTTATACATACAGTTAAGCCAGTGTTTTACCCTGTGGAGTCAAACTAAAGGATCGAATTATTCATACAGATAATTTTTTTCATCCATTTCATATTTTCTTATTCCTTAATGTTAGCTGGAATGTATACATTACATATAACATTTGAAAGATTTGAATTTTATACATAATATAATATGTTTAAATTTATATATATAATATGTTTCAATTTATATATACAATATAAACGATATAAAATACAATATATTAATACCAAAGAAATGAATTAGTTTCTAGCATTTCAAGTGAAAATTTTAAATCTCATATATTGTCTTTTATAGTCTTTTAAACATATTGCCTTTGCTTTCACAAGTGACTTATTAAATAATTAAATTTACGTACTTACAGACATAATTTTTGCACTAATTAACTTGTTTTCTTACTAAATTTATTGATTTAACTTACAAGTTTTTAAAACCTTTCAGGCCATTTTGGAGTCAGACTCGTGCATCATGTAGCTGGGACATTTTTTTCTTGTAATTTTTTTTTTCTTTTATCTTATATAGAGTTAAAATTTATAGAGTTAAAATATAATATATTTACAATAGGAAAGTAAAAAATTAATTGATTGCATTGAAAGTGAAATATTTAAAGTGCAGTTAATGTATTTAATGTGATTTTAAAAATATTGAATTTTCTTTAACAAAAGATTGATTTAATAATGAAATATGTACTTATTTGAATACTCATATAACTTTCTCGCGTACTTAACTTAATATCCTTACGAATTTTAATAATTTAACTTATTTATATACGCAATTTAACCTATTACTTTGACCCCTCCGTGACATTTGAGAATTTTATTATTTATATAGCCTAGACATTTTTCTTCCCCTTTTTTTCTTTTTTTTCAGAGTTAAATATAATATATATGCTATAGTAAAGAAAAGAATTAATTTATTGTATTTCAATTCAAATAATTAAAAAACAATTAGTATCTTTAATGTGATTTTAAAAGTATTGTCTCTACTTTAACAAGTTATTTATTTAGTAATTAAATTTATGTGCTTACTTATAACTTTCAAACTTACTACGATAGAATTTCAGTTACTGTGTGACGGAGAGGCTGATTTACTGAGAAAATTTATGTAAAAAAACGGAGAGAGAGATTTGTTTTCAGTGAAATAAAACAACATTTCTATATACCTACCCGATTCCCAGTTTCTCTGCCCAAATTAATTCTAAGATATGTTTAATTTCGAAAACTGATACTTTCCATATTCAAAAACCTTTAAAATATGCCGATTCATGCAAATATTTAGCATATATACATTTTTTTTAATATGGTGATAATATTTTTTGTACGATATTTATTCTAAAATGCTAATAATGACTTTTAAGCAGAACTTTATTTCACCCTTTAAAAATTATCTGTGAAAATAAAAGAATGTATGTATAAAATAATTAATGTTATCTGGAAAAATTTTTCTAATAACATTTTTGATATCTCCGATTATAATTGGTTATATTAATTTTTATTTTAATTGCAAATTTAATAGAATAATGCAAGTATTTCTATGAGTTACTCAATAGTGAAGCAATTCTGATTCTATATAAACTTGATTAGCACGCATGCGATACAGAGTGCAAACTGTTATTGATTGCAGACATATGAATACACTTCAAATATAAGATGGTTATAACTACAGATATGAAATAGCATTGTAAAAGTACTCAATGATTCAATAATGCATGCTTTCTCTATAATGATTGCGTTACACGTACAAGCATAGTGAATATTGTGAACTTAAATTATCATAACATATCAATAAATACATTCTTAATATTTTGTCAAATCAGACTTTCATAATTAAAGTGTATTTTATTCACAACACATTTAAAGGACAAACATTGTCACTTAACATTAAATGCTTCAATAATTTTAGAACAAATTAAACCGATAATATATTATTCAAACATAAATTTTATATGAGTACGGATTCTTCGAAAATAGAAATAAATTAATTGCTAAGTGAAGTGTATAAATCATTAAGATTAAAATAGATTAACCAGTTAAAATGCAATAAATAATAATTACTAAAACCATAAAACAAATAATTTTTTTCAAACTTTTATAAATTTAGTTTACTTTATTTTCCACTAGCCGCCTTTGGCGACCAGCTGGTTCGCTATGAGTAATAAATTCTAAAATTTTCAATTAAATCACATATTCATTAGCCTTGAAGTAACTCCAGGCATTGATTGGCCTGAAATTAATATTTTCTTTAAGATGATGGACTGAAAGTTCTGAAAAAACGCGTTTTCCTAATAATATTCTTTGATTTTATAAATCAGTCAGTTTTAATGATTGATTTAGAAGACTGATTAATAAGCAATTTTTATTTAAAATATTAATAAAATATTTTGTCAAATATGGCTCACAGAGCAAAGTATGAAGAAATCTATAACTCATTATTCATAAATGCATTGTTTGACTCAAACTACATTAAATGTCATTATTTATTTCGTTTAGATCAAGTTAATAGTATTAAAATATATATATGCCTATTAATAATATTTTACAAATTGGCCATTCTAAAGAAATTTGAATGCATATCCTGTATAAATTCAATCCTGTATAAATAAAGATAATTTATTCAATTAATGATTTAAACATTGCAAACGATCATAGAATCCTTTGCCTTGCATTTTTTAAAGAAAATATCACATTTTATATTTTTCTTTTATTTAACCAGTCACGTGCTAAAAGTTGCATTTCTTCAGATTTAATTTTCAATTATATATTTTTATTTTCTTTTAAATTTGAACTTCCGTCATAATGATTATATATATAATATATAATATAATAATATGTAATATAATATATAATAAATATATAATAATATATAATATATATATATAATATATAATATTATAATATATAATAATTTCGTAATACAAATTTAATGAAATGCTGTTTCAATAAGAAATTTTTGCCAATTGATTAGGAGTATTTTAATGTTTAATTGACATTTTTAGCAAATTATATAAATATCGAATGAAAAGTCCTTAATATAAATGCTGATTATACAAGGTATCTAAAATACATTTGCAGTGGCTTTTATTCCTTGAATATTGATAATAGAAATATCCTGTAAATTACAAAGTTGCGTAAAAAAAGGTGCAAAATGTAATGAAATCTATTAAAATTTCCAGGGAAATTTTTTCACGGAGTAAAATGTGCCTCATCCTCAAATGTTATGTACCAAATTTCAGCATTTTATCATGAAAACTATCAAAAATATTTTTTTTATTTAAATGAGTGAAGGGTCAATTATAAATTAAAATGCAAATGTTTCAGCTAATAAATCAGGTTTAGCTAATTATATAAACCATATCAAACATATCATTATCAGTTACAGCTAATAAATCATATTTCATTTTATATGACACAACATAAGAACACATTATAAAGAAATAAAATATGAATCATGTATTTAGTTTTCAATACTATTTAAAATATATAAGCTTCTTGGAAAATATTTTAAAATTATATATCATAAATTAAAGAATATAACTGAAAAATAACAGTCAATGAACTTTTGTAATCTTTCCTTAAAGTTATTATTTCTGAATTTTTTTAATACTTTTGTATAATAAATAGCAAACCATTTAACTATTTATTTAATATAACTTGCTATAACTTACTTTATTAATTTGTAATGAGTCCTAAAATACGAACATCCAACATGAACTTTCCCTATTAGGGAATTCATATCCATGTATAAGAAAATTGTTTAAGTTAGTATTTATGTAATTTCATGTAAAATTCGGACATTTCATGCATGACCTTATTAGAGAATACAGTACACTTTACTCACTGAGAATAATTTTGTACGGTTTCATATAAAAAGGAGATTCTATTTACTTTTTATGAAAATGTTTATTTATTTCATAACATTTTTTAACTTCTTTTACACACATTTACAATTTACAGTATATGTCAATATTTAAAGAATAAAAGCCGCTGTCAAATTTTTTGAGACACCCTATATAATGCATATCATTTTTTTATCATATAAGATATGTATCATTTAGTCCTTCTCTACTGCTGATCTAATGATGACCTATCATCAGATAATAATATACATATAAGATAAAATAAAAAGTATGAGATAAAAGGTAAGTAGAATTTAATAAAGAGAATTTGAGGTTTCCAGTCGAAATTTTGTTTTATATGAGTGATCTTCATTCAACAATTCTGAGCCGAATTTCAGTGTGTTGATACATGCTGTCAACAATAGATAAATGACTTGGTAAATGAATAAAATAAAACAAACGTAACAGGCAAAATTTGGCGGAAATGATAGTTTCGCTAATGAGTATTTTTTGCATTGCCCTTGTAAGTACTAGGAATATTCCAGATATTATTTTTCAAACGTAATGTAAAAAAGAAAAAAAAACTTTTTATCAACTGAAAATAAAAATAAAAATCGTTGTATTAAAATCCTTTGATTCAGGGCAATTTTAATTTAAGATGTTTAGATTAATAAGCCAGAAAAAGCAGCCTAAAAGGCTATAACATTCATTTTAATTGTTCAAAATATGACTTTTATATATTTAAGTGCAATTCAATCGACATTTTGCAATTCTATGCAACAAACGTTTATATTTGAAACTGGAGTTTCAAATAATTCATCAATTGCCTTACTATAATTCTTAAATGATTCAAAGTATATTTTGTTATTTACTATTAAGTATATTTGTTATTTACTCATATTTTTAAATACAGATCAGTTTAATGTTTCACATCAGTGGTCCAAGAACCTTATATATTTTAGCCATTGTACAAACTACAGTCTATAGTTAGAGCTTTCATTGAAAGCTTAACAAATATTTTTTCAATGAGTGTGATTAAAAGAGGGATAAATTATTCCATCCTTATTTTGCTTCCAAAGCTCGATGCTTTGGAATCCAATAAGAACCATGCTTATTCTAGGAGAACAACTTATATCATTTTCTAAGAGAAAAATTTCTTAAGACAACCAGTAAACATCTTTGACACGTAGCAGACAAATTGATTTATCAATAATACAATGAAAGGGTAAACTATTTTTGGAAATTTACTGGCCTTTAATATTACAGTTCCTATGTAACTGAAATTTTAATACATAACATTAGATAGTTATTGTGTTCGATGCCACAGACAAAACATTTATCTGTAATTCCATCTAAATAAAATGGGCCTAAATATATTATTGAAATGGAATAAATTGATGAGATACACCGTAACACCCATTCACTTTCGTGGCTACCCCCACGTCACGTCTCAATGAAGGACGTTAATAGAATACCTTATCATTTCATTATCTGAATTCAGTGAGTAGACGCTGAGTTTATTTCCGCTATTTCATGAATAACCAACTATCAGCTGCAGTACCAGATCGAAGACTCGAAGAATGTGGAATTATTTAGTTCTTATTATGGTTAGGCAATATCTTTTCTATAATCAAATATGGTAACGGAAGTAATTTTTTTCTTGGAATACCGTTAATACTATTGGGAAGTAAGGCTTAACGGTTGAAGTTTTATGTCTGTGGAAAAACATAACTTAATCATAAAAATTGGTTTGTGCTGTTTATATTTTGGGGGATATTAATTATCATTTGTTGTTTCTTAAAATTTACTCAAATTTAATTCTTCATTTCATATATATGTATTATTTATATACATATTTTCTCTATTTCATGAATAAAAAACTATCAGCTGCAGAACCACATGGAAGACTCAAAGAATTTGGAATTATTTAGTTCTTATTCTGGTAAGCCAATATATTTCCTATAATTAGATATGACCGAATCATTTTTTTAAAAATTCCATTAATACTATAAAGAAGTTACGCTACCAGTTGAAGTTTCAACTCTGGGTAAAAGCAAACTTTTGTCATAAAAATATGTTTGTATTGTTTATATTTTTGAGAAAGGTTAATTATTATTTGTCTTCTTAAAATGTAATCAGATTTAATTTTCCATTTCAATCCAGACATATGTATTACATATATATTCTCTATTTCATGAATAACAATCAGCTGTAGTGCCAGATGGAAGATTCGAAGAATGTCGAATTAGTTAGTTCTTATTCTGGTTAGCCAGTAACCAGGATATTTTCTATGATCATATATGGTAATGAAAGTTTTTTTTTTCTTAGAACCTCATAAATACTTTTGGGAAGCAAGGCTTGGCAGCTGAAGTGTTACGCATGTATCTTTATCCTAAAAATTGATTTGTATTATTTATATTTTTGGAAAAAGTTTATAATTATTTGAAATTTCTTAAAATAAACTCAAATTTAGTTTTCCACCTCAATTCATAGATAAATGTATCATTTATATTTATTTTCACTGTTTCTTTAATAATCAATTATCGCCTGTGATACCAGATGGAAAGTTAACTATATTTGGAATCAATTAATTCTTATGTGAATAACTAACATCTTATCTATCATCAGATATAGTGATGGAAGCAAATTTTTGTAGTAGTCCCGTAATAATGTTCGAAAGCAAGCGCAACAACTTATATTTAAGAAATAAATCTTTTAAAAAAACAATTTTGAATTATTTATTTTTTGAAAATATATATATAATTGTTTCTGCTTAAAAATGCTTTAATTTAATTTCAAATTTCAATATAAAAATATTTTGTATTCATTAAAATTGTATTTTGTTATTTTAGTTATAAATGAAAGATTATAATTTCTATTGCAGCACTTTATTAAGTTATTCAGTTTAGTTTAGAATTATTTAGACTTAAAATTTATTTAGTTTATTTCTTGCATTTGTTTGCTTTTTTATATTGATGTATGGTGACAGATGTCTTTCTTGTGAACTATTAATAAGAATAAATTCCTCAAAACGATATCCTCCAGATTGAGTTCTACATAAAAAGATTTCGTTTTATTTACTATCAAGTATTAAATCTGAATTCAATTTATTAAAGGCATTGATAAAAGTTTTGCAATATTTATTTGTTATATTTTTTCCTAGTATTTTCCTGAATAATACTATTTGTCTGAAAAGATTTATTTATTTGGATAATTTTGAATTTAATACATGAGAAAATGATGAAGGAAGAAATAAATAGAGATAAAAATAATAAATAAGATAAATAAAGATAAGGGAAAGACAGTACTATTTATTGCTTTCAATTATTAAGTAACTGAAATAAAACATTACATAAATTTTGTAAAAACTTATATTTACAGAAATAAATTATTCAGTGAAAAAATTATTCTAAAGAATCATTATTGAAAAAAGAGGGATTGTTTTATGATTCGGTTAAAAAAAAAACTTTTTTCTTGTATATAAATTGTTAAGATAAATACAAATCATACCGTTTTTGTCAGTTATCAAGGGAAAAAAGGAACCAATATCACTTTTATTTCCATTTGAACTTACCTGAAATGAAAAAAAAATAATATTATGAATATCATATAATAATACATATATTTCATGCAATAGAGTTAGTAATAATTTATATTTATGGGATGGAGAGAATATGTCACAGACAAAAATATTTATAACGTGAAGTTTAACTGTAGATTACAAGCGCAACTGTATATACAACTTACTTATTGTGCAGATATCATATTAAGTATAATATAACACGAAGTCTAAATGAACATGGATTATAGGCCTTGTTAAGTTTAAAGATAATGCCATTGTAAGAATTCAGAGCACTAAGCATGGTAATAGTAACATATCAAAGTGACTTTAACAAAGCATGCCTTTATAATCGTGTGGGAACGTGATGTTATTTCGGTTTGAGGGGTTTGAAGCCACAAAATGCTCTGGCAGCAAATTGGGGATTTATCACTTTTAGGGTTATAAAAAAATGATAAAGAAGGCTGTCACTTTTGGCAACTTATCACTCACAAAAAATATAGCTTGACGCAAATGTCCAACCTTTGACTAATAACTGGTTATCAAATATATTCAATAAAAGGAGGGCTATAAGAAGTTATACCCGAAGAAGAACATATGAAAAAATGGGAATGAAAGCGAAACAGTGAGAGGGAGTATCGAAGTTTTATCATATGGCTTAAAATATAGTGCCCTCACATGATAACATGAAATTTACTGTAGTATATTTCAATTATTTCATTTCACTTCAATGAAGAAGGATCCAACCATATACAATGTTAATTTCGACTGCAAAGGAACCTACCTTTAATAAAATATGTCCTGACCAATAAATATATACAGCTTTCGTTACTATTTAGGTACATAAACCTCATAAATGCTTACCTTGGCCTAATTTTATCTTTCCCGTACAATAAATCACTCCTATTTTGAAGCGAAGTGACTTTACAACATATGCAAACTTCCAGTCATTCCATCTCTCTGAAGAAACATATATGTATTTCGCCCAGCAATACAAATTAAATTTATTTTACTGAGTTTCCAGCATAAATATGTATTAAATGAAATGATAGGATGGAGGTGAAAGCTGAATTGAATAAATGCAGCATTCAAATCACGAAATCTGAATTTTATTTCTTTCCTTTTTAAAATATTCGACAGCGGCGAAGGTATTCAACTAAAATCTCATTTTGAGAAAACGCAAAATGAAATTTACATTTGTCATTCGTGATAAAAAAGAAGAAAATAATTTATGGAGATCTCAGGAAACTGAAAGCAGGAGAAAAATGCATGAAAGAATGCCTTTTAGATAAATTAAAAGTTTTCCAAATATTTTGGTTGTTATATTTTTCTGTTTGTGATATTATTGGAAGTGATGTTTGTTTAGATAGGGCATAGATAACATTAACCATTACATACATAAAAGTCAGGCAGTATTGTGAAATATTTGCTTTTATTTACCAAATTTCAGTTATCAGATACTAAAATATAATCGTTTCTTGCTTATCTGAATTTGAAATTTTGTCCGTTGACTTATTGATGTCGCAGAAACACATATAAAAAATGAATATTTATAGACTATTTAAATTATTAGTATGATCAAAAGATAATTATTAGTATTATCAAAGATATTGATAGATAATTAGTGTATTATTATTCATTGTTTTGTTCTATCCCAAGCTTATAATGATAGCTAACTTTTATTCTGAATTGAATAGTAATATGTACCAAATGCAAATAATAATATATTGATTGTTACATAAGCTTGCAGACATCAAAATTTCATCACACCAAATAATACTTCCTATCACATTTTTTTTTTAATTTTTTAACAAAATTAAGAAAGAAATTGAATTCTTATAAATCAATAGTGAATATCTTTAGATCATTTAATTATGTACTATGGATTAAATGCAAAAAAAGAAAATTACAAATATTCTTAATAATAAAAGGTTAAATAATTAAATTTTTACAACCAATTTACGAGTGCTGTATAAAAGGTATCCGACGTTGAATTTTCTGATGCACAGTATTGATATGGAGATAATGGGATTATTCACATTTGAAGAAAACACCTTAATGTAAGTATTTAGATTATTTTTTATCCACCGAGAGTGCAAGTCTTGGATTGTTGCCATTGTGTTGGTATAATGCTTTTTTATCTTAGTTTTTATTATGTAAAAAATTTAAATTTAATTTTTCGGGGATTACTGAGCAAAATAAATGAAGATAATAAACCAAATTTTGTCAAAAGGCTGGTGATTTTTAAAGCATACAATTCAGCAATTGGTCGCAGATGATTCTACGTGGATAACAGCAATTAAAGAGCTGTTTAGCTAATTAAAATTTGTCTACATATCAACCAATATCCTGCGAGACTACAAATTGCAGTTGTTGTTTTGAAAATAAAGTCCAATAAGAAAATATTACTGACAAAAGAATGTTATTGATAAATTTCCAGTCGATTCAGCGATGTAGTTCAACGAAAATGCCGAACTTCTGGATGGCATAAGTCTGGTAGTTATATTATGATAGTGCTTCATAATATACATAGAGAGTGATCCAGATTCGCTTTGCGAATAAATCATTCCCACTTATTCGCCACTCATGTCTGTTCCCAGACATGATGGAAATTTATTAAAAGAAGAAGTGTTTATATCCAAAACTGAAAACGATATTGAAACGAAACCGTTTTAAGAGTAGAGACGAGTCAGCACAGAACATGATTACTGAAATTAACAACAAGGCAAAACATAACATGATTTCAGAAATGAGCAAAAAGGCAACACAGAACATGATTACCGAAATGAATAACAAGGCAACCTATGTTACTTTTGGTTGTATTAAGAATTGGTAATCTAGGTGTGTGGAAATGGAAGAGTTCTACCATGAAGGGAATTAGGAGTACAATTTTGACAAGTAAAATAAATTATTTTGTAGTCATACGTCCACTAATTTATAACTAATCTTCATAGATCCTTCGTAGATCACCCTAGGATTAAGCAAAAGTTATATATTGTTTATTAAGAGCTATTTTTTGTCTTCGGATTGAAGGTGGTGTCCCTTAAAGAAAAATCCCCTCTAAATAAATGCCTTTTTAAGCATAACTCAGGAAATAAATTGTTATTTTGATGCATTCACTTTTAGTTATCGGTTTCATCTCTGAAGCTGATTGTGCTCTTGGAATATCATATGTCCTTATGATGTACACATTAACATTCCAAATGATCAAAATAAGTTTTTATTTTCATATACAGAATTATAATAAACAGATCCGAGCTTGAATGGACCAAGCTAGGATCTGTGTGTTTTTGAAAAAAAATCATATTGGATGGTTTTACTTTTTGATCGATTTAGAAGAGTTTAAACATTAAGTAAAAAATTAACATAAGACGTTGTATCTAGAATAAGGTTTCTTAATT
>JAPMOQ010062050.1:0-15173 GCA_026543055.1 Argiope trifasciata
CGAAAACAAATGGCTTCCTAGAAAGGAACGTTTCTTTGTATTAATCAAGGGAAGAGATTTCGCTTTTTATTCTTTCGATATTTATAGAAATCAATACATTTTAGAGATAAAAAATAGAACATATTTTGAGACAAAGGATCCTGAAGTAAAAGAGAAATTAGAGTGAGTACTTATAATAATCACTGCACTCTTTTTGTCTTTCCTTTATTCATTTCGGAAAGGCTTTTAGCAACAATGAGAACCATCGATGGAGGTTACTCTTTAAACGCAATTATGAACAAAATATTTTCAAGAACTCTTTTGTTCAATGAGAAATGACTCGTTTTAATTTGAATAAGAAAATCTTTTTACAAACATTTGAAAATGAAATGGCCTACTTGACTAGAAGACGATGTAACGAGATTTTCTAAGTATAAAGATGGTAGAGTTTTCTATTTTTTTGTTCATTTTCTTCACTTATTTTTGAATAAAATACTCTTCCAAATGAATCATTCCTAAAATCGAGAAACTTCTTTTGAAAATGAGAGCATTAAACAAGAAAACAGGATGAATTCATAAGGATTAACAATTTTGACTTATTTAATTTTATTTGCTGTTATCTGTTTATAAAATATATTTTATGTTTTAAGAATCCTACGACTTTTAAATACAGAATAGATAAGAATTAAATAAAAAGAAAACATCTTAATTTTATTCACAGATATGAAAAAAGAAGATAACATAATATCCAAAATTACGATTATGACAATTATTAGAAGTGCAAATAAATATATTTCGAATCTTTCAATTCATCAATATAAAGATGGTTTAAATGTATCCTTAAATAGTTGAAATCTTATTCATTGCTTTATGCATGATGAAGGTTTTCAGCAACATAATGTTTAAAAAAGTGACTTATTTTATATCCAGAGCGTAAATAGCATATTTTATGTATTATCTCTAAAACTTAATACAAACATTTCTCCGCAAAAAAATCATATAAATGAGCTCCTTATTACTTTCATAATTCTATTAGGGATAAAAAAGAGAATATGGAGAAAATATAAATCATAAAGTTAAATTATCCGACTGAACTGCTAAATATTTATTGGAATGTAATGATTAAAACATACATTGCTCTTGTTGGTAGTTTATAATATATGAAGCAGAAACAAGATATTCATTTTTGTCACATTTTTAAAATAATTTGAAATATGAAATAGTAAATAAACAAAAATTTCTAATTATAATTCCGTTAGATTGTTCTAAATACAACGTATTTACTCTTTAATCTGTTCCAGGATGTAGTTAAATTGTATTTAAATCGGAGCTATATAAGCCTTTCAGAAAATCTTATTTTATAATTTACAGTGACATATAAAATAAGTTCATAGTTAATTCATATTTTGCTTAAATAATTAGAACTATCAAATGTTCCCTTATAGTACACAAATGAAGTAAAATATTGCATGAAATTCATCAATATTCGAAATATTGATTAATCTTGTGAAATATTATTTAATATTATGTAATAACATTATATAATATTATATATTGTATAATATAGTGCAGCAGACTGTTGTGTCTGGGTTACTACAAACGTTAAAGCAATTTCATAAAAAAGCGATGCAGGATTCAAGCATCTACACATAGAAAATATTGAAGTATCCTGAAAGTCTCTGTTTATTTGAACTACAAAAACTCAAGAAATACTTAACAGAGATTGGAGAAATTTATACCATTTTGTAGAACATTTATTGGGAAAATATTTAGTACGTTAAATTAATGCCAAAATGTAAAAGGAATTTTTATTATTGCAATTTTAACTATCTCGCACATGCGCGAAAACCTTAAACTGTACATATGCAAACAGCAAGAGTATGCATATGCGATACGTTTCTTTGTTTACGTCTGACTCAAATCTCATTATACCCAAAGAAAGGTAATCCATCCCTTGCCGAAACACAATAATTTCCAAAAAGCTTTGTTCAATGAAAAAAATGTTTTATAGCTATTTTTGATAATTTCTAAATATGTTTTAAGATTGTTTGATGTTGCGTAACATGCTGATGTCATGTCAGATGGTGGCTAGACTTACGGTTTAAGCTAATTTTTCTTCTTGGATGCTATACCGTAGGCAACGTCGTGCAGGTACTGCTAGTTAGCAATATGAAACAAATTATAAGTTTAAACTTTTTATCCAAATAATTTAATTAGATATCATTTTTCTCAATTCTTCAGTATTAAACTAATTATTGAATCTGATAAGCACATAAATAGATTACTTCCTTGTATTTTATAGAAAACATATCCTATCTCCTATAAAAATTTAAAGGACATTTCTACAGAACGTTTTAACTGTAAATTCAAAATAACATATTGATCAGCAAGTAATTAATAAAAATTTAAATGTAATTAATATTATTTTCAAATTATATATGTAAAATAAGACTGAATTAAATTAAGGTTTTACTGTCACAAAATATTTTTATTTACAGAAATTGAATTATCTTTGATACACGGACGTAATTGTAAGAAAAATAATGAGAATTCGTCCACTAATAATTTAGCATTTCAATTTTAAGAAGCTGTTTCACAGACAATTTCAAGGAGCTAATATGCATATTTTCCCTTAATAGCCATATTTATCATAATGTCCTTTCAATTTTAAACTGAAGTAAAAAATACACATATTTAAATGTGTCGAAACTGCTAACAGTTTCGTTAATTGAAATAAAATTCAAAGGTGGCAAAAACTTTTTTTTAAAAAAAATGCGCTTTTGAACAATACAAATGCGTATATACTGAATAAGCAAAATATTTAAAGTCAAAAAGTTTGAACTTTCTGAATAAAAGTACTCTGTTTTTGTATTATTTTCATAAAGATTTTCAAGGTGTAAGAGCCAAATTGCATTACTGTGATTATAAACTTGACATTTCGCATTATCGCATATTGATAAAAATCAGGAGGAAGAAGCTCAATTTGTTTTTGTTTCTAAGTTGAAAAAGCATTGGAAACTATTATAGCTGAATAAAACCCAAAACTTAAGTTTTTGCATAGAAAAAAGGATATTTTCTATGCTTTTAAAGAAGGCAATCAGGTATTTGAGAAAAATCAGTCTGAAATGACAGTAATGCTCATGTTTATGGCAAATAAAATGCAATGGTAGGTATTTCTCATAAAAAAGTGGATTTCCTATGCACTGACTGGCTGTCATTTCAACAATTAAAATGATTCAGATAACTGACAATAAAGGTTAAATGTTTGATATTAATTGTTTTTAGAATCAATAATGCTAAAACATTGAATACTGCGACTACGAAACTGTAAAATATTTTAGTTATTTTAATCTAAATAGTTAAAAGATGACCTTGGGACATAATGCATTTTCAATAATTAATTAAATAAAAACAATGCTAAGTTTTCTAGCAAAAACATGTTTTAAAGCTTTACATTATTTTATAATTTACAAGAACATTATTTTACAGTTTACCATAATTTTTCTCCATACGATTCTAAATTTAACACTTATGGAAATATCAATCTTATTTCTAAAATTTCATTCACTTTAACATATTTTTTTTAGATTTCTTATGAGCCGACTGAGAATGTGGAATATAATAAAAAACAGTAATTATTTCCTTTTTTATATAATATGTTTACTGTTTGTTTATTGAATACCTGGAATAAAACAAGTAATTCCGTAAAATCATTTCTTTATGATAAATCTTTTACTATAAAATACTTGGGAAAAAGTTAATACTTCTTTGATGTCTTAATATTTGTGCTTTTATTTAAGAATCACCAAAATATTTCACTATAAAATATTATATATATATATATATATATATATATATATATATATATATATATGTTCTAAAAGAACATGTTTTCCTAATAATATTTTTTAATTTTATAAATCGGTCAGTTTTAATTATTGATTTAGAAGACTGATTGACGTAGCAACTATTATTTAAAATATTAATAAAAATATTTTGTAAAATATGGCTCACAGAGCAAAGTAGGAAGAAATCTAAACTCATTATTCATAAATACTTTGTTTGACTCTAACTACATAAAATGTAATTATTTACTTCATTTAGGTCAAATTAATAGTATTAAACAATATATATGCCTATTAATAATATTTTACAAATTGGCCATTGGAGAGGAATTTGAATGCATATCCTGTATAAATGAAGATAATTTATTGAATTAATGATTTAAATATTGTTTTGCCTTGCATTTTTTAAAGAAAATATCACAGTTTATATTTATTTTATTTAATCCTGTCAAGGTCTGACAGTTACATTTCTTTAGATTTAATTAGCAGTAACAATTGATTTTTTTTTAATTTGAACTTCCGTCAAAATGATGGCAACAGGGTGATAAAACCTAAATTTTTCTCTTTGACGCTTTCTTGCAGATTAAATTTTATTGTTTTATCCGAAATATATGGTTGAAAATATGGTTAAAACATTTCTTAAATAATTCGTTTAAAACAGAAGTTTAAGTTATATGTTAAAACACTGGTACCATTAGAAAGCTAATTTTTGTAATCCTCAACTTGATGTAAAAATCATGTTTGTGCGATAACATTTTCGGAAGTTATAGCAGAAAAATGTTGAAATTTCGCTTAATTTTTAATTAATTCAAATTATAATTTAAAAATTCGAAAAAAGGGTTCCGAGGTGCACATTCCCAGCCCCCAAAGTATACATGTACCAAATTTGGAATCTGTAGATCCCATGGTCTGGCCTGTAGAATGCCAACACAAACACATTGAGCTTTATTATAAGTATAGATGAAAAAATATAGGCTATTTTTTCTTTAAAATCAGTACAAAATTTAAGAAGTAGTTAAAATTAAAAGCTTCAGTTATTAGTAGTTAAAGAGTCAGCAGCTTTATTCCGAAAAACTTTTTTAGTTTAATGCTCTAATAATTCATCGGTTATGCTTCCAAAATATTAAATATGAATTTTTAAAGAAAGCGAAAAAGGAAATATATATATATATATTGAATAATATATTTAGATGTTGCAAACGACTATAGAAACCTTGGCTTTGCATTTATTTTTTTTAGTATCTATCACATTTTATAATGGAAAAAAATTGAATTAATGATACAGATATTGCAAACGATTATAGAAATATGCCATTAAGTCGGGATTTCAATACATATCCTGTTCTAAATTCAATCAGGTTTATCGTAAATAAAGAAGATTTGTTGAATTAATTATTTAGATATTGCAAACAATTATAGAACCATTGCTTTGCATTTATTTTTTTAGAAAAAATCACATTTTATTTTTCTATTCTTTTATCAAGTCACGTGCTAAAAGTTGCATTTCTTTAGATTTAATTTGCGATGATAGTTTTTTTTTAAATTTGAACTTCTTCATTGATTTCTTTTATTTTATCCAGTCACGTCTTAAAAAACATGGTTAAAATATTTCCTTGAAAATTCGTTAAAAATAGAAGCTTAAGGTATACATTAAAACATTGAAACTATTTGGAAGCTAATTTTTTAATCTTTAACTTGATGTAAAAATCATGTTTGTGCAATAATATTTTCGGAAGTTATAGTGGAAAAACTTCAAAATTTGGCTTAAATTTTTATTAACTAAAATTCTAATTAAAAATTTAAAAAAAAGGGCTCAGAGGTGCACATTCCCGACCTCCAAGGTATGCATGTACCAAATTTAGTAGCTGTAGGTCTGGTCTGTAGAGCGCCAACACACAACACACACATATTGAGCCTCATTATAAGTATAGATATATTATTCTTTATAGCAGATATTCATATTTTGAATGACAGTATGCTTAGGATTTTCAGTAAAATTCCCTATAGCCATATTTCAAATAAAGCTTTATAAATGTTATGTGTATTTTACAAAGTATACAAGTGGGCTTTAAAGTATCTTCCCATGCTTGGATGAATCTGCAAGTATGATTAATTAAAAGTAACTCATATATATTGAACTTTAATTCCTTATGTAGATAGAATAAAGCACTAAAAATGAGTTCATGAACAAACGAAAATCTACCAAAATCTTTACAAATTTAATATATTATTGGCTGATGAATCCCGTCAATTTAAATGTATAATGTTTTCTGTGACTTCACTGCTGTTACGTTGCCGGTTAATAAATTGATAATTGCAATATGATTCATTCTGTTAATAATTTATTACTGCAAGTATATTTGCTATCACTCAAGTATTAAATGAGCTCTGAATAATCTTTTTTATTCCCTTGATTAACTTAATTTTTCGCTAGTTTTCATTTCTAAATACAATAATGTCATTTATATTATTTGTTGCTACTTTTTTTCGTATTTGTTTTCAATACCTTAATGTTTCCATTTGAAATTTTACTGCAACTTGTTCATTTTATATCTTATCTGTATATAGGCATCAGCCTTGCTAATGTCAGATTCCTATTGCAAAATCTACAATATTAGAAGTGTTAATAGTGTATATAATCATTTTTCAACTACCATTTTGGCTAAATTTTCCTGTGCTTTAGTAGTATCTCAAAATTCTGTTTGTGTCTAAAACTCTGTAAGTCTATAGTAAATTATGCTCTTAGTGGAGCAAACATAACTCTTAAGATATTCTAAGTGATAAACTATTTTAAAATTTTCATTGATAAAGAAATATGTACATTAAATGTATTAATGTTAATGATATTCTTAAACACAAGAACAATCTTAAAAAAATATTGATGATCCGCTTTTCCTTCAATATCGAATATTCGTAATTTGGTAGGAAAGCAAATTTTTTTTGTGGTTGTTTTTATGTATAAAACACAATGAACCTTTCAAACCTATTCGTGATCACTAGACACGTAATGACAATCGTGCATTTGTATCTTCTATGCATTTTTTTAACCCTAATCAAATCATGTACGTATTCTTTACTTCCTAACATACATTTTGAAGTTATAAGTCATTCGTGAGATAATGAATTGATTTTAATCGAATATCTAATAAAAGATCGCTCTCATTATTTCGTTTAAATACATGCAAAAAAATCAGTTATTCATGATTGTACTAAGCGGGGAATTTGATTTAGAAATTTCCTGTTAAACAATTTGATAGATAAATGTCTTTCCTTCGGAATTTAGCGTTTTTATATCAAAAAACTACTTTCCTTCGGTATTATTTCGATTTTTTGCATTGGAAATTTAATACAGTAAATTAGGGAAGGACGCAATTTTTAATTTCAAAATTTTATCGACCATCATTCATACTCACCAATAATGGATGATTATAAAATATTACCCTGAATTATACGTAATCACTAGATTAAACTCATTTACTGTATGTAATATATGCATATTTAAGATTATTTAAAATCATAGATACTTTGTTTTAAAACATTTATTATTTATTATAAATTAATACATAATCATATAATAATAATGCATCGTCCTCTAAAATGAATTTTTCATTTATAATGATTTATTATTATATAAAGCTATATTAGTTTACTGCAAAACAAAAAAGAACATTTTTAAAAATGGAATCATTCCCACGAATTTCATGAAAATGGGAAATAATTTTTAAAAAGTGATATATTCTGAAATGCTCACACCATTTAAAATACATATTTCAATCAATTATGAATAAGTAGGGAAAACAATAATTTTCAAGTGCTAAATTATTTAAAAACTTTTTTAATGATTTCAAGAATAAATGAAATTGACGCTAAATTTCTATCTTTATTAACGTCTGAATAAAAACTAAATTAATCTATAATTTATAACTTTTACCAACACTAACACAAGTATCGTAAAGGAAGAAAAACAAAGTGTAATATTTTTATTTGAATCAGAATCCTTCTTATGAATTTTTCATATTTGCAAAAATTCAATTTTAAGAATTCCTGATGTACCTTTTATTTTTTATATTCTTTCAACAACTCATATAAATTTATTTAAACCAGAATCAGTCTTGCATTTGCATGGAAAAAAATATTAAATTTTCCATTTCAAATCTTCTTTGCTGTTTTCCATTGCATTAATAACGCACAATTTTCTCTTAAATCTATTGTAAGAATTCTGTTGGTGAAGTTTAACCAAAAGCATGCTCTACGTGATTACACATTTTTTTTTCTAAAAAGGTCTCTACATAATTGCAATTCTTTCTTTTTAAAAAATAATCATCTGGCATTCAAAACGTAATAAACCTGGAAATGCTTGAAATAAGTCTGATGAAAAAAAATATTTTCATTTTTCTAAGATTACATGCGAAATTCTTTTCTATGATAGTGGATACTAGATTACTCATTCTTAGAATCGCTATAATAATATCTTGAGACTTTGAAATAATCAAATTAAGTTATTTTTCCGCCTCAAAAACTGATTTTTTTAAAAATTCTAGTTCGCATTAGCTTTGTAATTATATGTTCTAAGATTATTTTTTTAAATAATTGATTTTTTACGTCAGATTTAATGTTTCTGAAATATTCTTTACGTATCATTTCAACTGTACAGATTTGTATGGCTCTGATTCCTTTCATCTGTATCATTCGTTGTTTTGTTAGTCACAAAAAGAAAGTTTATGTGCATGTTACAGGGCCACGGCGGACTGATAGAAGATTCGCCATCGAAGTCTTAGGATTTCAAGTTCGAGACCGGATACCCTAGATGAACCGACTGTAAGGCAGTCTGTTGCGCATTAAATCCGCCAGGCTAAACATCTTCCCTCGGGTATTGATTTGGAGAGGCGTATTAGTCCCAAAGTAGCTCTAGGGAAGATTTACAATGAGACGTTAATATAACTAAGCTAAACTAGAATAGTCTTTGTGATATACGTATATATATTCAATCAAGAAATTTCCGCATTATATAATCAGCTATTATATATATATATATATAACCGCTTTCCTGATTATCTCGAGCTCGTATATATTGAAGTTAATTATTATTCCAAGAAAACTCGGGTGAAGCAGAATTTGTCAGTATAATTTGCTTCATCACAGTTTTACTCGGCCTGGAAGAAATGAAAGGAAATATTTAGCTTTGACTGGCAATCTGCCAAGTTTTGTTTGTTTCGGTGAAACGGGTCAAATGTTTTCACTATTGTATAGTATGTGTCTGCGGATAACTAATGTATAAAAAAAATTTCCTTTGAGAAAAATAAAGTAACGGCGATGATGCAAGATAGCGAAAGCGATGATTTTCGATATTTATTCTGAAGATAGTGCTTTCTACTACTGAATAAAAAAAATCGAATCCAACGAGGCAATGCGCTTTGTGCTCCAATAAAAGATATTCTAGAGGTAAACCAGTAAGAAAAGAGACCAGATCCAGTGTACAGAATGCGAAGTATCACTTTGTGTGGTCTCGTGTTTTAAAAACTATCATTCAAAGACTAGTATTTAACTTTCTTCATTAGCCCGAGATAACTAGGGGTAGTAAACCAATATTAAATCTAAATGCTTTTACACACTTAAAAAATTAAAAATTCAAATAAAAACCTGTATATTTTGTTTTCTTTCATTTCCTTGAGTGTAGTAATATAATAAAAAAATATGATTTTATTGCATTTTTTAAAATGAAAAAAATCTAAGAGAAGCGGTTCAATTCTATATATTACTGTCCGAAAATTATCTACATCTGATGCCTAAGATTACATCTAAATTCACTGTCATTATAAGATGTTGTGTAACGTCTAACTCAAAAATCTAGTTTGAAATCGATTTCGATTAATTTATTCCATCGAGTTTATGTTTGAAAGTTTCAACGTCGTTTCAATTAAAATGATATTAATAAAAGATGCTCAGTGATCTTAAATATGAAATATATTTTAACTTTCACATCATATTTTACACTTAATTTTCTATAAATGGTTTGAATGTTATAATTAATTTTAAATGATTAAAATAATGGTCATTAAGATTAATTAAAGATTTCATGTATAGTTCTTCGGGAGTATTTAAAATTAGCTATTTCAAGAAAGTACGTAGCGATATTTTTTTATTTTTCATTTGAATATAAAATAATCAATTTTTTTTTTTTTGAAAATAAGAAAAGAACAGACTTTACAGCTCTTAGTTTACAACTGATTTTTAAATTTGGGGGTTTAAAATTTTAAATATAATCAAAAAGAGAGTAGATTGCAATGAAAAAAAAAGAAAACTTCCAGAAAATTTTAAATGAATTAATAACTTTTAATGAATTCAGTATGTGATTTTTTAAAATTGTATATTTATATTATAGTAGCTTTTGAATATGTATACGTCAATGCTTTTTTTATATATGTACCCCATATTTTGATTGATCAGAACTGTCACGTCATAAAACTCCATTCCTTATTTTCATTAATTAAAATATTCTTTATTCATAATCATATAATAAAAAACCCACGTGTCTTTTAGAATTTATAATTATCTTTGAAATGAATTTATTAAAACCTTTAAAATATTTCTTTAATAAAAATTCACCAGTGAAAATTGCAGATGCTTGTCAGTAAAATGTGTTCATTTACAAGCAATCACCTTCAAAAAGAAAATTCTTTACTTTCTTTGATAAAAACATTTTTTCTAATTATCATTTAATAAAAAATTCATGCATCTTTAAAAAATTATAATAATCTTCGAAATAATTTAATTAAAACTTTCAAAATAATTTTTAATTAAAAAATCACGTTTTAAAATGAAGGATAATCATAAAATATATTATTTTGTAAGCTACCAATTTCTTTATTCATAATCATCTAGTAAAGAATTCATTCGTCTTTCAAAATTTATTAAGATATTAAAAAGAATGAAATTAAAATCTTCAAATTATTTTAAAGTAAGAAATCGCCGTTCTAAATTAAAGAGAACTGTCACAAAGATGTATTATTTCATAAACAACCACTTCATAAAAAACATCTTTTACTTTCCTTAATAAAAACATTCTTTATTCACAATTTGAAAGATCTAGTAAAGAACTCAGGCTTCTTCCAAAAGATATTAAAAAATTTAATAATGATTTAATTAAAGTGATCAATTTTCTTTTAAAAAATATCAATCGAAAATTAAGGACAATTGTTACTCAAATATACCATTTTACAAACTCGTCATAAAAAAAACACATTGTTTACTTTAATTGACAAAAATATTCTTTATTCATAATCATCTAATAAAGGATTAATGATCTTTAATATAATTTATTCAAAATCTTCAAATTTTCAATTATAAAAGAGCCATTCAATCGCCTTAACACTCACTAAAAAATGCTATATTGTGAAATAGTTTCATAAAAACATTCATCAAAATTATTCTTTGTTCACTATCATTTAGTTAAGAATTTATGCTTTTTTAAAATTTGTAATGATCTTTTAAATAATTTCATCTAAATCTCCACATTTTATATATATATATATATATATATATATATATATATATATATATATATTATTTATTTCCAATCAAAAATTATTCTTTATCTATAATTATGTAATAAAAATTCGGACGTCTTTCAAAATTTATGAGAATCTTATTATTATTTAATTCTATCTTATATATATTTCCTTAATTAAAAAGTTGTCAGGAAAAAATTAAGAAAAATTGTTACTAAAATATGTAATTTTGTAAACCGCCAGTTTAATTGTCAATGCATAATCCGAAACGAATATTTATTTATTATAAGCAGCTTGAGTATAATTTACTACGTCCCAAGGTACTCTATACAATCTACAGAGGATTCTTTATCTAATTAACGTGTTTACTATAGCGTAGATTTGCAGAAGATTCGTGCCTTGAAAAGGAAAGAATTAGCTTTGGAAATAACTGCGGAACAGCGCAGCTGCTGTTGTTCTTCTATGCTTTATAAAAGGGAATTTGGATTTATACACGAAGCAGGGACGAAAATTAAAATGCAAGTACTTCCCATTTTCTCGTTAGTCCCTAGCTAATGCGTTTTCCTTTCGCACTTTAACTACAAAGGAAATTTAAATTTAGTTCAGGCAGCAGCAGCGACGAAATGTAACGAAACGGGTGAATATTGTTTTCCGAATTTCAAACAGTTAGCTTCCGTTGCTTTGCATCTTTAAGCTACACTGTGCATTATTAGTGGTATTTACATCAGGCATTCGCCGTTCCTTTGAGTAGCTCCTTTTTCGGTAATTATGTATTTAAATTACGCAATGCCTCCGAGATGTTTGGTTATTTGAATTCTATTACTCACAATTCTGTTCTTCAAAAAAGGGCTCTATCGGCGCATCAATATATGAAATAGCGAAGTTTTTTTTCCTGTTATATCCATCCATCTCTTATATCCACTTATTTATAAATTTAATACTATAAATTTTGTGTAATTTTTTCACATATATATATATATATATATATATAGTATTTACTTTGAAATATCAAATTTCTTTTAATCCATTGTTACATGAAATCGAAATTCGTATATTTGAATTGTTTTGCATTTCACAAATAATTTAATTACAATTTATACAACCCAACCAAATTATCAAGGTTTAGTATACAAATAAATAAAGGCATGCATTGTTTACTGGGTTTATTGAAAATGATTGGATTTCTCTTTTGAGAAATATGTACCATAATCGTATATGATTTTAAATATTGTAGAATCGGCGTTTTTTATGAGAGAGGATGATTAAGTTCTGGTTATGATGACGTAAATATAACAAAAATATCACATCTAACTCTCAAGGTTTAATCGATAAATAAATTAAAATCTTAATCTTTTTTGTTGAGTTTATTGAAAAGGAGGGAATTTCTCTCTTATAAAATATGTACAATAATCGTATATGGTTTTGAATATTACATAAAAGCTTTTTATTGGGTTTTTGAAAGACAGACGGTTAAGTTTTGGTGGTGTTGATGTAAATATATAAATATTTGTGTTATAAATGTAATATTTATAATTCCATATCGATATTTATAACATAATTAAGGATGGTATATAACTATTATGACATAACATTTCTTCTTCCTGAATTCAAATTTAAATTTGCTGAATGCACTCTCAATAAGGAAATAATTAATTTTATTCAATTTATTTCTGTTTCGAATAGATTATCATAGCAGATTGAATATTTATCTTGCTTATATCATTCATTATATTACCGTTGAGACGTAATCGATATCTCTTAAAATCAGTATATTAATATGATGCATTAAATATACTGTATAAGGAGCATTTTTATCACTTACATGGTATTATCCATTCATATGCGTTGCATTTTTTAAAAATCTGTTTCATTCGTGTTCATGATAAGAATTATACTGTCTACTTTCAAAAGGATTGCAAATATTAGAAGTCAGAAGGGAAATATTGATGGTATTTATAAGTAGCATATGTTTTAAGATGTATTGGTAACAGTGTTGATTAAATTTATCAACTTCTGCGCTGTCTTTAAGAAAACATTTAATAATATGGAATAAAATGAAGTAAGGAATTAACTTCATTTGGCTCTTGTTCTCAAGCTAAATTTATGATGTTTTTAATTTCCTGAATATATCAATAGTGTTTAGTAAATGTTAAAAATTCGATAAAAGGAAGACAATAAGTTTGTTTATGACAGTCTCATTTTAGCTTTAAATTAAAATTATGAAAATTAATTATTATTGTATTTAATTTTGCAACTAATTCAGTTATAATATAAAATTTGTTATGATGATATTAAATAGATTGTTATGATTATATTAGATTAATCAGCTTTATTATTAAAGGTAATACTCTAATTTTTGTGTTAATACTTACCTATTTACTAACTATTTCTATATATGCGTTAGATTAATTACTTTTTTGTAACGAAAAAAACAATTCTCATCCTATATTTTAATATGAATAGTTTCCGTAGTTAACAAAATGATTTTTTATTGTTCCTCTTCTTTTTAGAATTATCTTTCGAATAATGTGAATACCTAAAAAGATTCAGGTTAGTCATTAAAGTAAACATTAGTGTCTGTGAATCTGAGCAAATAAATAAATAAATAATAAATAGTTGAAAGATTAATTACATAATATAAAAATTGATTTCAGATTACTGAAATATCATTAAAACTACCTATTTGTTTAATGAATGAATCATTTTATATAATTTTTTTTTTGTTTTTTTACTTAAACATTTACCAAAGTATTAAAATGACATAAACCGAACAAATATATGATCAACACTCATCTTTATAATTCTTAACGATAGTATCAATATTAAGCCATTCTTTACAAATAAATGCATAAATACATATTTAGGGACTGTAATTAGTAAACATGACATAAAATTAAAAAATAAATAATATTCGCCGTTTTCGGAATAGAAATATTTATTTATTTAAGAAATGAAAAATAGTCTATTAGTAAAAATAAGATGTAAAAAATCTTTAAAATCTAAGTACATATTTGACTAGCATAATTGAATTTATGCATTAAAGCATTAAGAAGTTAAATATGACTGTCTATTATTTTAACTTCTTAGATGAGTTTTTTTAGTCCAATTTCTTATTTAAACAAAAATATTTTTTATTCCTTTGAAATTATTTATTAAAAAAATCGGATTTTTTTCTAAATATTTATTACCAAACCGCCTTTTCGTAAATGCGATAAGTGATACTAGGAATAGGATATAGTATAAAGTAATATAGTGTTTTGATTTGTGTATCCCTACTTGTTATATTAGGTGATCAAAATAGGGTGATTTAATATTATTAAAAGCTTCTAGTTTTATAGCTACTAATTTTTTATTAACGTAATTATGCTGTCGGATTTAATACTATTTCATTTCATCTCGAATGTATGAACACATCCCTCTAAATTTTACTACGCTAAGAAAGGACGAAATATGCTATTTGACTAGTTGCTGCTTTTTAAGTTTTAATCTACGCTCCTTAATGCAGTTAAAATAATATTGGAAGTAATTAAATGAATTGCTATTAAATGAATAAAAATCAGATGATGAATGAGAAATTGAATTACGTCAAAACATAACAATATTAGATGGTGTGAATGGTTATGTTTTTCATGCTATTTTGACTCGTTCTAATGGCCGTACCCATAAAAATAGATAAAAACATATGAAAAATAAAATAAAATCTCTTAAATTTATACATAAATTTGAAGATCAACATTTAATCACTGATTGGACCAAGAATATTAACTAATACATAAATGTCTTTGTTGTATACTAGTATCTATGAATATTAAGAATCGCATAACTTACATGATACATAATT
>JAPMOQ010062052.1:0-19187 GCA_026543055.1 Argiope trifasciata
CACTTTTACTTTCTCATATATATGAAAGATGCTTAGAAGATGTATTCAATCGAAGAAAACATTCTAATTCGTCGTGACGATTCTGCACTTTTCAAACTTCTCCGAATGCGAAAAACAGATTTTTGGGATTATAAAAGTTCAGCTGATAATAAGATACCTGAAACATACTTCCAGCTAGATAAATGTAATTGGGTATTGCCTCTATTCAATATTTGTAGATTTCTATCAAATTATGAAAGAAATTCGTTCAGAGGAAGTAATTCTAAACGAATATAAGTTAATGCGATAACTACAGAATAAAGAGAGCTATATGAATAAAATTTGGGACACCAATTTAACGTCTAAAGTGAAAATAATATGTAATATTTGAATTAAAATCCATCAAAAGTATTAGCATCTATCTGTACTTTTGCAATCATGCAAACGTGAAAACTCAAAAAGTACGGTGATTTAAATGTACAAAATTTGATGTGTAATTTGTGAATGCAATAGTAGTTATGTGTCACATTTAGGTATCATCTGTTGGAATGAAAGCATTCAATTTGCACATTCGGATTTATAAATTAGCCGCTATGTATTAATTTTGAAAATTGAAATTATTCTTTCGTATGTATTGTTCATTAGGGATATAGATTTGATAATACACAATATACATCGCCAGAGAATGTGCAAGAAAATTTTTAGATCAGTCTCACTGGTCAAATACTTTGAATACTGTAATTTTAAACAGTTTTTTTTAGTTTTTAATTTATATTTAACATACTGGTGCAATTAATTTATAATCACTTATGCACTGAAATATTATTTTTAAACAGTAAAAGTTTTTAATGATGTTCACTAGTACTCTAGTTTTAAAATTACCTGCATTTGTATAGATAAGAAGTTTACAACCATTTTTAGTTCAAAACTTTTCACCATTTTTCTTGTTTTACTTTTTACTTTCTCATATATGAAGTATAAAGGAACAATAGTAATCATCAAAAAAGTCGAATTCGAGGAATCTTCCTGAGTTCGAAAAACACATTGTCGAAAAATGTCTGTCTGTCTTTACAAAGGTTACTCAAAAACTTGAGATACCTTTTATTGGGGGGAGGTGAAGAAATTTGGTATGCGGTTTTCAGATCAAATTTGCATATTTCTATCAAATATTTTGAACAAAATCTATTTACCGGATGTCTTTCTGTCCAGCAGTCTCTTAATATATGTAACACGATGGTTATAAAATGGAGAGAGTTAGATAAAATTTGGTATATAAATTTAACAATCTAGACACCTATTGAATTTTGTACGAAATCCATATTTTCGATCTATTCTTTCAGGATCATGTAAACATGATAATTCAAAAACAAAAGGACTTAAATATGTGAAACTTGGTGTATGATTTTGTAAATACCAGTGCAACTCTGTGTCAGATTTTTATATCAATCGGTCCTGAAATGCTTTTTCTAAAATACAAATTTGGTTTTTGGGGTAATATTAACCACATACCAAATAATATTCGAAAAAAAAAATGAAAACCCTCTCCAAGAATTACAAGATAGATTGAATTAAGATGTTGAATTCACACCAAAAAGTTTTCATAATTATTGTATGCCAATGCCATGGGGGCTTTTCTCTGGGATAAGAGAAACCTTTATTATAGAGTATGCGGGAAAGTTTTGCGAAGACCACCATTGCTGGTTACTGGGCATAGTTTTTGTTAATTCCAGGTTTTGGATAAACTAAAATTAAATTGGGCATTAGCTTAGAAATAGATAATAGTAATTATAACTTAATATAAATGAATTTATTAATTAATAATTGTGCCATATAATTTTTCTAATGTTGTCAGTTTTATGACCGCAAAAGTATATTTATTGGCAATTTATTCTGGCGCTTGAAAACCTGAAATATACTGCAATCATTTTCCTTTTTATTTTATCTAGTCGTTAAATTTACAGATATCTCCAGAAATATGTCTCATATCATAGCCTTACCATTTCATTTACAGAGAAAAACATGGAAACCTAATTTTTTACATTTTCAAAAATCAATAAACAAGGTACTTCTGCTTTTCAACAACGCAATTAATACGAGTCCTAATTAAACTAATTTAAAATTTTAATTACTTGTAAATTTTAATCCTCTCCGCGAGAGGGCACTACCTTTCCTTGGAAGAGAATGGTGGCACCAAAGGATTCAAAATCCCAATCCGTGCACGTTTATCGATTTGTATGGGAGCGACCTGCCCCCCCCCTCTTCCCCTCATTCCGGCTGTCACACTCAGATCTTGCCGCTCCGATCAGGAGAGGCACTCCCCACCCCCCATGTTCGAAAGCATCCCCTTCCCAGAATTAGGAATTCCGCATGCTGCACGTGTACGTTAATCAATAAATAATGAACAAGGTTTTTGCACGCGCTCGGGAGCAATGCGATTCCTACCTTCCAAGCATTCTATTGGATAAGCTCCCGGGTCCTTCCGAAATTCGAGTCGAGAGAACGAGGCTTTGTTAACTCTAAGCCATGCACCCTCCACACACGCATGCTAATGAGCGTTTTGTAGTAAAATTCTGATTAGCTTCATTTAATTTGTGCTATTTGATGGAAGGCTGACGGATTAATAATATAGTAAAGCCGTGATTGAATTGATGAATTGTTGTCTTGTAGCGAGACCATGTTTCATAAGTCGTTCCACATAAAATTAACCCTCTGAAAATCGATGTTTTTTTTAAAAAAAATCACTTGTTTACATTCTACATTTGCAAACAGGTTCAGATATTTTTTTAAAAAGCGAACTTTAAGGATATTCAACCTTATTAGTAGCATAATATAATTTAAATCGTTATATGCAATGATCACAAGTGAAACACATTTTAATTGAATGTCCAGATTTTAACTCCCAATACATTCGCTTTTTCAATTCAACATCATTGACACTACATAACTTGAGGGGTGAAAAACACCATCCCAATATTTTTAATTTTTTCAAGATCTATTTGTTTTATTCATCAAATTTAGCTCATTTCACCTTTACACAACATTGTCTTATCATTCAACTTGCATTTTTCTGTTTTCTGTTTTTTTATAAATATAATTATTTTTTTAAACTCTTACCAATTGATCTCTGTTTTACTGCGTGATCAAAATTTATTTCGTCATTCCCTATGAAATTGTCTCAATTTTCGAGATTGCTTAAATTTTTTGCTTGGCTCATTATGGCCAGATATGGCTTTTGCGCCATAAAACACCACTAAACCACAACCAGCCACCGCAATGATCACATGCACACATTAACTCCTAATAATCGCGAGATACAATAGCAACAAAAAATGATTAACTTTTAGCCTACAGAAATTGTAGGATAAACAATTAACGGCATTGGCAAAAGTATCATATTAAACTGCACTATCGTATCTCGAGTGGTCAATTATGAATGACTGAACGATTATTTGAATGTGTTTTTTAATCGCCCATGGTTCGAATTAATAATATAAGCTCAAGTCGATAAAAAATTTCAGTAACAGGCTCAACACAATAATAAAGTTATGTTACTCTCTAATTATATAATTATCACCTTTGACGACCAGTTGGTTCACCGGAGATATTGCTTATATTTAATTTCAGTTAATTAATTCAAATATGAATTCATGTCAGTTTTTAGGTCTAACTGTCAGACAATAAAATGCCATTTTAACTATCTTGTCTATGTCCCAATCGTTTCATACATGAACGTTTTTAATCGAGACTTCTTTAAATCCCAGCGTCATTAAAAACATAAATGTGCGCTTCATCAATCTTGAAAGTTCCGTGATAAACAATTTTTTTAATCACTTTGAAAATTATGCAGATATAAAAACACGATGAATTAATTAAACATAACTAAAAATCCTTGTTCTGTAGCTTTTAAAAATGGGGAAAAAAAGATATATTTAATTATTTAATGAAGACAATTTGAATTTCAAGGTAACAAGTAGTCTATTGTTGGAAATTAGGCAATAAATAAAAAAGGAGGTAAAAAATAAAAAAATAAATTCCAAAATTCCGGAAATATTTATATGATAATTAAATTGACATCATTTAAGAGAAATTTATTAAAATTTTCAAATAAATTGTTGTAAATGTTTTTGTACATTTTGAAAATTCATCGCAGAAAAGAGCTCAGCTTATAAAAAAGTCTGGGGAAAAAGTTGCATCGATTGCAAATTTCTATCCTCTACGATATTAATATTTTAAATTTGAAAGCTGTAGGTTTCTTTAAACATTCATGTGACAACATTTCATTTCTTATTATGCGTTTTAATGCAAGTCTATGCAAGATTAGTTTAGTTTTATTAACGTCCTATTATAAAGCAACACTAGGGCTATTTTGGGTAGGGCCTCGTAATTTTGAGTAGAGGTCAGATGACGAGGACGATACCTGAGCTGACACCCCCCTCTCCACACCGCACCACACCAACAGGAGAACATTTGACCAGACGTATTTAGCTTGCAGCATACCCTCTTACACGACAGTTCGTCGGTGGTATCGGGTCCCGAACTTGAAATCCTACTGCTCTTAAGTCGAGACTTTACCTCCAGATCAGTTCTATGCAATGCAAAACAATTTTTCAAAGACTTCACCGCTCTGGAGCCTTAATGGATGAAACTTGTAAATAGTTCATAGATCCATAACCCATTCGGCATTAAAAAATCATACAAATAAAAAGTGGAATATTTCATAAATATTTTTTTCTTGTATAAGGACTAGAAGATAAATGTTTAAAGATAATCCTACAGATACAAGCCTTAAGGGGAAAACTTATTTGTTCATAAACATTTTATTCATTAAGAGAATTGTCACCATATCTTTTCAAATAACTTGGATTGGAATTTTTCTCTAATAATTTTTCTGAATTTATGAACTGAAAAGTGGTTTTCAACCTAACTAATTAATTTTAACTTCCTTTTGATTTATGCATAAAATGTCTTGCAGGCATGCTCTCATCTGTTACATTCTCTTCCATCCTTAGTGATTTCATCTTCACGAAAACTGAAATACTTGAGGGTGATCAAATGTTCTTTTCCTTAAATATCTCGACAAAATGAATCCTTTTTTCTTTCCGTCCTGTTTTATTTTCGATTCAATATTTACCTTGCCATAATGAATGGGATTTTACTAAAAGCATACTTTTAATAAACTTTTTTAAAAATATTTTCAATTAAGATTTAGCTTCTCAAGTAAACAATGATGAAATTATATTAATTTTTAAACTTTATTACTCTTTATAATCAAATGAATGTAATCAGAGTACAAAAATATATTCTTCTTATTATTACTTAAAAAATGATTTCTTATTTTAGTGCTCTAAATTCTTTTGTTGAATTTATCCTTTGAATTCATTATATTAATTATAAAAAACATTCTATAGTATAGTACACATAAAAGTCAAAGACGAATGAGTATTTTGCTTTTCTTATATTTTAATTAAAACTGTTTATTTTCATCTATACATTTCTTTGTTTTAGTAAATATGCATACATAAATTTACATATTTACTTTTTTTTAAAGTGAAATTTATATTGTTGGAGAGAAAATTAAGAAGATGCATATAACATAACTAATTTTTTGCGAACAAATCCAGTTTAAATTTGATAAATATATTCACGTGTGCGCCATATTAATGTATCGCCAATAATAAAAAGAGAACGTGCATGTATGTTTGTAATTTGCAAGCCAAATCGTTTAAATGACTTTTATTCTGTTTTAAAATTTAAAAAAGAAAGTCTTTTTAATATTACGAGCTCATTTGTTGTGTAATTTTTTTACAATGTTTAAACATATCCTTTTTGCAGTTTTCATCAATTTATATTATATTGGTGCAATGAAATTATTTAGTTACAATTTACTACTTTATCAAATATTGTATCGCACGATATCCTTCGACTGCTAAAAACTAAAGAAAGATTTTATTTATGACGATTAATTTGTACGTGAAATTGGCTTGGGAAGTTACAATGCATCCTAAAAAACGAATATTTAGAAAATACTTTATCCGAATTGTTACATTTTCAATGGAATTATGAAGTTTAAGTTTATATATATAATCCATTATATATAATAAGTTTTAAGTTATAAATATCAACTAACAGAAAAAAGATTTTCAAATTCTAGGAAGTATAAGAAAAGTTACAGGGAATATTTTGAGACAATTAATAAAACGTTCGATATTTCTAATTAGATACTGTTTCTATATTTAGGAAAAAATAGTTTACCTTAAATGTTGGCATTTCTATTGAATAAAAATATTATAATTATTATTTAAAATAATTTAGTCCCTATTACTTAATACTCTCATTGTTTACTTAAATTTTCTATCATTCTTTAAAAATAATACGATAAATTGCAAGAAAAATTTAATTGTTGAAGTTTGATACTGTTTTTAATTTTTTTTGAGAAGTTTCTAAAATATAAAAATCGTTTGTACAAATAATATTCTTATATTAATTAATAAAGTGGTAGACAATAAAATTATTTTTTGTGTCATAATATTTTAAATGTAAAATTAATTTATATTAAAATTTATCGCATTTAAAGTATACTTAGATGCTTTGATTTTCTGTTGAAAATATTTATTTAAATATTCTTTGTCATCATACTTTACCATACGTAACCGTAATCAGATTATAAGAATTTCAAATTTTACTTTGAAATATTCTAGTGTAATAAAGCTTTCGCGAAAATTAATTTGATAATAATGTTTGTATTATTAAATAATGAAAATACTTTTATCAAAAGCGTGTAGTCTATTTTAATGAAAGTGAATGTTTGCCTGAATATCTCTTATGCGCTACCCTACCGCTTATCCGATTACGATAAAAGTTTGAGTACTTACTACTTGCACTTATTTGTTTCTGCTGAAAATGGGAAAACAAAAAAAAAAACCTTTTTGGCGTATGTGTTGGCGGAATTGTGCCAATACGTAGGTTGAATTTCGCTAAGGATCGAACCTGCGATGTTCGGGTTTGAAAGCCAGTAACTTATACACTATACAAAAATGGCCACCAATGTTTAGTGGTAGTTACTGGCTTATTAAGATGTCACCACAACCTTGCCAATCCAAAAGTCTTGAATAATAACGCTAAAAAAATCTAACTAATATTATTTACGCTTCTCCTTTATATATAATTCAATTTCAATGAACATAATTTCCGATACGAAATTAAATATTATTCTTTCTATCATTCCTAATGAAACAAGACAGTTCTTTTAAATTTCAAACGATATTCCCAAAATTCTTTCTTCTCCAGCAGCAACGCGCCAGGTACCAGCTAGTTATTTTACAAATGGAAAATTACAAGTTCACCTATACCTATTTCTATCAAAGGGATCAAAATGACCTATTTCGGTATTTAATTAGAAAAAGTATAAATTGACCAATCTATTATGAAATTAAAATAGAAAAAATTTTTATATTTTCAATATATTTGTTGGGGCGTGGTTTGATGAAAATTCAGTTCCTCTCTGTTTATTTACTTTAAAAGGTGTTTATTTTCTAATGTAAATCTTCAAGACCATTTATACTTTTACCATCATCTTCTACCAAAACACTGACTCTCACGTCTTTTTACTAACAACCTATAATAGTTTATACCAGACTTTCAACTTCGACTTCTTGCTTTTGATATGCACACATTTGAATTACACATACATGTTTCTATATTTGCACTTATATCTATGTGTATCCCTTTCAGGCTGTTGCATATTTAAATGTAAATGTTGTATTCTCAACAATATTTATTTGAATATTATGATCCCTTCGGTAAAAGTAGGAATAATATGTACATTTCCCGAAACTAAAAAAAGAAAAAAATATTTCAGATTGTACTCCTGTTGAAAGTAAGTAAAAATTAATTACAATATTCTAATAAAATACGGCAGTAATTTTCTTGAAAAAAAATTAAAGAATAGTTTTCTCAGAGGTGTCAAAATGATCGCTTAATAAACCCAGTCTCAAAAAAGTGTGAAGCAGAAGAAATATAATTCAATATTTATTTATTTATTAACTTATTAAGAGACATGAATATATCTTGACCATTTAAATAGATTTTGTAAAAATATTTATTTCAGTATTCTTTTGCATCTCTAAGGATCTGCTTATAAAATTGGGATAAAATATTTTGGAAAAAGGAAATAAATATTAATGGAAAATAAAATTAGGCATTATTTTGCTCATTTATTTCTCCTAGTACATGAATTATTTGATTATATTTTATCCCGACAGTATGAGAGAATAACGAAAACACGTACTTTCGATAAGATTTGAAACTCTACAAATTTATTCGAAAATAATCAATTAAATCGAGAAATTATTACCGATAAATTCCTTGGAATATCGCCACAAAGCAGTTACAGCAGGATATTCTAATTCCATTCTGTATTGTAACAATTGAGATACAAGTTTGCCAATTGTACTTCAGATAAAATATAGCATGCCATTACAAACCGGGCAAGTTATTGCATCGCCATCCTTCAGATGACCACTGGTCATTCCACAGAATAATGGGGACCGTTGCCTAAGGCATCTTCCAGGGTAAGGAGTTATCGATCTGCTTCTGCAATAACGCAATTCATGGGGTATAGTTTTTCGATAGCCATTGCAGCTCCCCGATTCCAACAATAGCCTTATTGTGCCGTGACAATAAGTTCCCGTTCGGCAGAAAATATCGGACAGTTTTGGGAGAAACTGAAGTGAAATGCAAATATTATAACTGTAAAATATTCGCAGCATTTCTTCGCTTTCGTATTGTAGTTGCTGAAAGATAACTAGATTTACATATTTTGTTTATATATAAATAGTTGAAAAATTTAGGGGCTGAAATTTTTAACTTCATAATAAGCATCATAAGAAAATTTGAAATTTAACCAATTATAACCGCTGTGTTGTAATGATATTTATCAAAACTAGGTATAAAATTTCTGTTGGAATTTCTATTTAACCTCTATAAATTAAAGAATTTATTCAAAAAATTAATCTAAACTTCAAATGTGTTTGTGGGAAATTTTGTCCTTACTTAATTTTCTTTAAAGTATTTAATATAAGTAATAATAAATGAATTTTGCTAATTTGTAGCTGACGAGACCACGATAAAAATTGAAAATAATAAAATCTGGCTCAAAAATTTGGTGCAACAAAAGAAAATAATTTAAAGACTAAAAATGAGGGCAATCAAAACATTTTAATATAAAACAGTTTCAGTAAATAAGTTAATAAAAATTATAGTTAAAATTTAAAATCTCTATAAATAAGTGTTTTAATGAACAAGAGTGCGATAAAATTTTTAAATTGACATGATTCAATCAACGTTTTCAGTTAAGTTCTATCTAATATATTCAGTTCAAAATTTTAAATTTTTAAAAATTGTTAACTGTATTTTTATTACATTTGTTGTACAGCAATAAAGTCTACCAGTGAATTTTAAAAAATCTTAAAACTGACTTGTTTATGACCATGAAAATGGAAGATACGGACATATTTAATTTTCAAAAACAACTGAAAGAAAAAACATTTTCTAATGTTTAGTTCGAATCAATTAAAAGTCCAAGGAGTTGATTTATTTCATCGCATTTGTAATAATAAAAATTAACTTTATTCAGAAATTTAATTAAAGAAACTGTCAAACAGAATCACAAAAAGAAATTTACAAGTTTTTTAAAGCCATTAAAATAAAATAAAAAGTTTCAGTTATCTATCGGAACCTTTATGTACTGCATTTAATAAAAATATAACGTGGCTGTGTTTGAATTGTTTTTAAATAAAAAGCGTGAAAGTAAAAGAATGACTTGCTGGCTTTAATTTCCTTTCCTTTTTTTTTTTTGTATACTGAACTAATCGCCATAAAGTTCAAACACGAGAATTTGACGAATCTCTACGTTTCAGATTCCCTTGTGTTCTAAAAAACATATTTTCAGCATTATATGTGTCTGTATGTCTATCTGTAACAAAGATAACTCAAAAATGATTTGAGTAGATGAATAACATTTGATATATTGTCTGTACACCAGTTTTATAGATATGTGGTCAAATTTTATTCAAAATTCGTTCAGAGGATATCTATTCATCTGTTCGATTATAAGTTAACACGAAGAAAACTAGATACAAACGAATAGAGCTAGATATATATGATTAGGTACACTGACTTAACGTCTATAGTATAGAACATCTATCAAATTTTTAGCCAAATTCATTTATGGCTTAACTATTTGTCCGCCTGTACTTTCAGAAATACGTAAACACAGTAATTCAAAAACGATTTGATGTAATATCACAAATTTTTTATATAAGATTTGTTAATAAATTTTGTGACTATATGACTAGCCCTGTATCAAACTTTTGTTTCAATCAGTTGGGGAAAAACTCAAGTAAAACACAAATTCTATTTTTGGACACTATAAATCGCCAAAAAACTCGCCAAGGATGACATTGCAGGCTCAATAAAAATTCTATATTCTCGTCAAAAGTTTAAATTTGATAAATATTGTACGTCAATGACATGCAAGGCTATCTCTAATATTAAATTTATTAGAGAGTATGCGTAAGGGCTATTTTGCACAGTAAAATTTGTGTAGTCTTTTATACAGTTTGCTTGGAATATTTTGCTCAGTGTAACTAGTATGATTATTTACCCATTGTATTTAGGCACGGTCCTTTAAAACCTGACTTTTTTTTACTTCATAAGTAAATTGACTACAATAAGTTTAAAACTAATTTACTAATTTGTATTGACTAGGACAAAAATAGTTAATTGGTTGTTATAGCTTTATCATCCAAATGTTTATTCCTTTGGACTCAAAAGAGAATCTTTGCTAAATTTCAAACAATTTTTCAAATAAATTATCGTTTACTAATTCCTATAAACCAAGTTAGTTTTTGTTTATTGGCTCTCTTGGCTCTTTTTTAGTTCTGCAATTAAAAAAATTCTTTGTTAATTTACGATGGACTTCTGTGATTCCAATTATTTCGAATATAAATATTATTCTTACGATTCAGATTTTTGCTCTATTTAGTTCTGAAATGATTATGAGAGAATATGAAAATTTTGTAATAAAAACTCATGACTATATTCATATTGAATAGGTTTGAGCATTTATTTCTATCAGACAGGAAAAAGTAATCTTGAGTTAAAGGTCAGAAAGATTATCATTCTTTCTGAAATGAAATCGTCATTTTTATTTATTTATTGGAAATAAATATTACTAAATTTCAATATTTATATTGAAATAAGCTATCCATGTGCCATTTTCGGAAATCAAATTTCAGCCATACAAAAAATAGTCCTGTATATTCTTTTCTGTAGTAAATTTGTGATAATAAATTTTAAAGACAAAACAATTAAAAAAAAATTCTGTCTATAATATAAGTAATTTTTGAACTCGGTCATGTTTTATTGGATATAAACCTCAAAGTCACGCGCATCGAAGAATTATGAGTCCCCACTGACATTTTGTGGCCGAAACCCACCACTCTCGAGAGCTCCTGCCTCTTGCAAAGTGAGTGACCCAGTGGCAAGTCCATAACCTTTCCCTCAAGTTAACATTTCCGTTTACTTTCCACAATAAAATTAAATTAATGAAATCCCTCGCTGAGCGCTCGTGTAAAGTTAATAATCGGTTCTCTCAGTCCGCATAATCCCTCGCTCTGCGTCCCTCTTTATCTGTGTCCTTGCTCCACTACTTACTTCTAATCCTTCTAAATCAGCAGAAACCTTTCGCAGGAAAAGGGTTAGTTTACGTCGCAAACTTCCCTCAGCTTTACTAATGGTGGCATTCAATTTGCGACTAATATATTACGCATCAACCCTACAGGGCGCGCGTTCTCTTTCGCTCCCACCTACGTCCCTGCCGCCCTATCGATCGTTTGGAAGGGATGTCCAAGGCATGGCCGCGCTTCCCTGGAGTTCTAGAACAGACCCCTCTCCCCTTCCATCTCTCTCTCCTCTTTCCATCGTTTGCTGCTCCCTCCCTTTGTTGGAAAGTCCAACTCCTCACGGCAGAATTTTCCTTATAATAATACGGGGGGTGCAAGGAGGGTGTCTTTCCTTAGTTTGGTGGGGGGTAGTGAGGATGGAACTTCCTTTGCGCGCCAGTTGCTAGATTCGGTCTGTCCGAAAGAGCAGTTTGAACTTTCCAAATGAGAGCTGGCGTTTTCCTTTGCATGTCAGTCGGCGTATAAAGTAACATGCAAGTTATGAATATGAGCTCCTTATAATCATTATATGTATCAGTTCAGATAAAGGCAAAGGAAAGTATTTGTTGGAAATGAATTTGAAATGTTCATTAAACATTTTCCAAATATTAATTAGAAAAATCACTAACTGGAACGCAACAAAGTGGTATTTAAAATAAATTATTATGAAATTCCAGCGCATTGAAAAATATTTAACTGAGCTCACAATATATAAATGATGTATATACACGTTACTTGTATTTTTTCTCTATACCCAAAATCTCACAAACCTAAAATAGGTGTTAAGCTCTCAATATATATATATATATATATATATATATATATATATATATATATATATATATATATATTAATTTTCCAGTCAGCGTACTGTTCTGGCGAGAAAAGTATCATATTTTTTGTATTTTAGCCTTGTACATATCTTGATAAAAAAAATCTAAGCCATAAGAAACTTTGTTTTTTGGCATGGGTCACTTTTCACTAAATGGTAAAAAGTGATATTTAAGATAAAATATTATGAAATTCCAGTCTGGAAAAAATATTTAACTGACCTTGCGTCATATAATTTTTTATATAAGTATTTCACATACTTTTGCACTTTTTTTCCATATGGTAAAAAGTGATATTTAACATGAAATATCGTGAAATTCTAATCCGTATAAAAATATTTAACTAACTCTACAGTATATTGTGATTAATTATAAATTGCACGTGTTTTTGCTCCGTAATTCAAAATTTTACCAACCTGAAGCAGGTGTTGAGTTCTTAATATTTAGAAAAAAAAATTCGTTCTCCAATCAATTTTGACAATAAAAAGTGTAACAAATATATTTTGTATTTTTATCTTGTACGTGTCTTGATTTAAAGATCCAAGCCATAAAAGGCAATGAGTTTTCCTTCGGGGCCAAACGCCCTCCTCCTGGTGTGAAAGTTTGGAGTGGGAGGTATCATCTCAGGTGTCCTTGTCATCAAACTTCGATTCAGAATTATAAGGTCAATCCCAAAATAGCCCTAATTTTAGTTTAAAAACTGGACATTAATATAACTAAATTAGACATTTTTACTAAACTAAACGATTAGGCAATTAAACCCCTTCTCCTTTGTTTGTACGTTGTGAGAAGTATATAGTGAATTTTACTATTTACAGACATATGTGTTTTAAAGCTCTATAAAAAAGTAGAAGAAGAATCAATGTACTTCTGAATGTACAAATCATTATTAACTTTTCCTCATATTTTTTGGAACTAAAACGCATTCATACGTGTATCCTACCAATAGTTTTTGCTACAGACTTTATAAAAAAATATGAGCACTATTAAAACTCGATAAAAATGGGACATAATAGACGTTTATGAGGAGTAAAAAGAAGACATAAAATCAATTATATAGGTGAATTGATTTTTTATGAGTAAGTATATGCATGAGTGTATATATATATAATTGTGTACATACGGAGAGACAGAAAATATATAATCATGTCTGGAACATAACCAGCCCAAAGTGTTTTTGTTTAAACTAAAGAGAAAGTTTTACTTTAGTCTTATATACTTTATCGCTTAATATCCGATTTTTCATATTTATTATCTTAAAAGATTATATTTCTGTATAATATAGTTAGCGTTCTATCCAATATATGTTCCTTCGAGAATTTCAACTATCAACTTATGAGCATTGAGAATGAACAATTTTTATAAAAACTGCTGAATATAGTTAAATTTTAAAAACTAAAACAGCTGATATGTTATTCATTATCATCATTATTATATCGAAAGATACTTTCTCTTATAGAATTTGTTATTAAAAGTCACAATGAATCGTCTTGAGAATATCAAAAAGAATTAACGAAAAAAAGGTTACAAATGCTTAAATGAGATTATCGGCTGAGAATTATGGTGACTATTATACATGAATAATCGAAAATCTAATATATATATGTTATATTTTAATATATAAAATAGTATCCATTTTTGCATTATTTGGATATAATGACATTAGAGTAAAATGTCAGTGTATCCAAGTTAAATAAAATCAAAGCTCCAATTAACTGAATTCCAAATAAGACCCAACCAAAAAATAGGTTATTTTACTATTTTTATAACTATTTAGCATAAATATAAATTACTAATCGTCCTTGGCGATCAGCTGATTCACAAAAATTATTGAAAGAGTTTGATTTAAATTAAATCTCTTATGCGTAACTTAATATTTAATATTCACCGAATAAAGTAGGAGTTAACCTAATACAATCGAATTTCAAGGCATTATAGTTCTATCAAACATTTAAAGTGGCTGGGTAATCTGTTTAAAATTGTGCTTTCTCTTTTTCGTTAATGTAACTTCATTTACTGATTCCTCGTAGAAACTGCATAAATAAGTGTGTAATTTACTACCTCGGTTTCCAACAGTAGAATAAAAATCACAAGATCAAACGTTTGATGAAATAGTAAAAGCTGCCGTTGAAAACCTTACAAGCATTTTCTTTTTAACTTTGCAAAATTTTAGAGGAAATGGAAATGCTGTAAAATAGGTATCAATAAGAAGATAATTTTTTTTAATTTAATCAAATTCTTAAGAATTACATTGCTGCTATAATATATTCAGAAATTATGTGTAAAATCTTAAAGCTTTTCATTTTTTTACATTAAAATTGATTGTTTGAAAATTTACGTCCTTGCTTTTATCTTTCCAAGGATATGTATTTCGAATTCGACAGTTCTAGTCATTATGGTCTATTCTGCAAAAGTACTTAAGCACTTCCTTTTAAAAGTTCAAACGGGCCATAGAGGCCTGATGGTTAGGTATCAGAACTGGAGGGTTTTCGATTCGAGACCCAATTCCACCTAAAAACCGGGTTTTGTTCATGTTAAAACCGTTGGCGCCAAGCGTCCTCCAATTGGTGTGGCGTGAAAGTTTGGAGGGGAGTTGCTGACCCAGGTGTCATCCTCGTCATCTGAACACGATTCAAAATTATTTGGTGCGCCACAAAATGGTTTCCAGTTTGGCTTTAAAACGGGAAGTTAATAGAACTAAACTAAACTAACCTTTATAAGTTTAAACATAGCGTTAATGCATATTTTCTGATTTTGCCTACTAACGAAAAGATGTCGTTGATTTTATATTTATTGTGTTGAATCTTTTTCGCCTTTTATATTAAAATTGCTTGGCGTTAGAAATTGCCTTATGGTAAAATTTCGAGAGACCAGTCATCTTATTGAGTTTCTATTAAAAGATTAATTTTTAATTGTATATGGCAAAGTAAATTTATTTAAAAGTACAAAATCTTTTCTTGCCGATTTAAATATTTGGTATATATAAATTTGACAAAAAACTAGTTTATTCGAATAGGATACAGACGAAGGCAAATAATTGATTTTTAAAAAAAAATCTAGAATGAAAAACTATTGGTTGGTATATATGCAGAAGTGTAATGTCTGCACATATAGCGACGTCAGTTGAGTGAAAATTCATAATTGCATAGATATTGTTTGGAAATAAATTTGCTATTGTCCCAATAAGCGGAACTTCACCACATTAAAATCATTCGCTAGTAAATAATTTGTTTCCATTCTTGGGCATTTGTCCCAAATAAAGGAATGTCCCAATTAGCTAATGGCCCAAACAATACATATATCAATCATCTGATTTGAAAGCAAATCGCTGTGAAGGCTATGAGCAATACCACATCTGGCTTATAATTACATCTCATATTTTTCATGTGGAATGCTTTAATGATAATTATCGTGCCAAAAGTCTTTTATTCTTTAGAATTTCAATATAAGCATGTATAATCTTGGAATTTATCACATCTTTTATATTAGGTTGGTGCGTATGAAATGTCGGATTCTTAAGTGATTGCATAAAACTGCATATCTTTCTTCAAAAGCTGTTTATTCAATCAAAGTATGCTCCATTCGCTTCAATACACTTCTCCCAACGAGATTTTAAAGCGTAGATGCCTGTCTTAAAAAAATTTTGGTCTTTAGAATTAATAAACTCTGATATCGAGTTTTTTAGACTGTCTTCATTTTCATAGTGTTTGCCCCTTAAAAACAGCTCTAAATGCTTGAAAAAATGAAAATCGGTCGGCGAGAGATCCGGTGAATAGGGTGGATGCTGCAAAACTTCATATTCCAGTTCGTTCCAGCTTATTTCGCTCTGTCAGTGCGTGCGGTACCCACTTGTCCATCTTCTTAACCTTGCCAATCTCAGAAAGGTGTCTCAATATCGTTGTATGGTCAACTTTCATCCTGATAGCAAGTTCCCTCGTGGATACGGCTGGGTCCGCTTCCACTAGAGCCTTCAGGTCATCATTCTTCACAGACGTTTTGGGTCTTCCGCGCGGCTCATTTTGCAGTGAAAAATCGCCAGTCCGAAATTTTTCGAACCAACGCTGCACTTTCCGATCGTTAACCGTATTCTCCCCAAACGCTTGGTTTATGTTGCGTGCAGCTTTTGCAGCACTATTACCAAGTTTGTACTCATATAAGAAAATGACGCGAATGTCGGAAGAATTCATATCGGCAATAAACTCAAAAGAAATAACAAAAGGGAAGACCTTCGAGAAAACCTATTTTGCTGAAATGAGTCTCTGGCAATGGACAATACGACTATGAATGAGGTTATGCCAAAGACAAAAGTATAACGAAAACAGGGAGACAAACGTCCGCATGTAAAGAGAATCCGACATTTCATACGCACCAACCTAATATTTACTTCCTGTGCTGAAGTAGCAGGTTGTCTATTTATGAACATGGATATTGAAATCCTTCGACTGCAATGCAGTCTTTCATGTAGAAAGTTTTAATAGCAATTTCTGTGTCAAAATTTATTTATTCTTTGCATTATCAGTATAAATATTATAACCTAGGATTTATCACTCAGTTAATCCTCCAGCTGTGTATCTCGCGATTTCCACAGATTAGCAATCAGACCATTTTCTGTTGAATCCCAATTTTTTTTGCAGTTCAGGGGGTGTTAATTTTTAAGATTGCAGATTTTATTTATATTATATTACTGTCGTGTAACATGTAGAAACGGTCCACTTCCTTTGAAAAATATTTGAACTGATCTGCAAACATCGCATCTAAACAGCGATTTTAAAGAATTGCGCAACCAGAGGGTTAACAGATATAGACAATTCTGATTATATTGATGCCCGACGATGTATTAAAGTACCAATGCTTCGTGAATTCACCAATTCAATATTCTTATTAATAAATAATAATATTGAAATTCCTAGCCCCTCGATTACGCTTTTTAATTTTGAATATTTTTATGGCGATTATTCTTTTTAGATATATTTCGTTCTTTATCATAGAAATAACAATCTGTATAAAGTAGCGATATTTCCCAATAAATTCTGATAATCTGTATTGCCATATTTCGTACGCAATGTCAATTGAAGAGATTAATAATATCTTTAGAGTTTATGAAAGCAAAATGTTAATGTCTCAAATAAAATCAACCACACTTAATTTTGAGATTCATTCTTTAGCTGTTGCAGAGTTTCAGCGCTAATGCTTGCTGGAGTTGATTGATTAAATAGCTTTTAGCCGCAATCCTTAAATTAACCTGAGCAGTCCTTATCCCAATTTTGAAAAATTTTGTAGTTTTGTATTATGGTCAAATAGAGCAAGAGAAATCTCACTTTTCATCTAACCTTCATGCTTTTTTGTCTTAATAATAAAGGTACGTATTATCCATGCTGACTGTTTTAATCTTTTAAAAATGAACTCGACTTTTTGGTAAAAAGGTCCGACATTTAAACGTCCGGAACCTTCCATTCGGTATACATACAGGATGTTTTAAAAAAATGGACAAAATTACATGATAAATCCATCATACAACAAGTATCAAAAATTGGATCAGAACAAAGGGCTGCAAACGCCTGCAGAGGGCTCTAAAGCCTCGGAAGGGCATTGCAATAAAAACACGAGTTGAGCAAATGTTCCGTTAACGTGTGGGCTGACATTGGAGGAGATTGTTTAGCTGGTCCATATATTGTCCCAGAAAGACTTAACGGTTCCATTTATCTAAGATTCTTGCAAGTGATTCTGCCAGAAAGGCTGAAGGATGTTCCGATGCCTATTCTTTGACGCATTCAATTTCAACACGTAATAATTTTCACACATTTTTTCACTGAGCTCTTGCACATTTCAGCACAGAAGTCAGAGCACATCTGCAGGCTACATTTCCTGAGGCTGGATTGGTAACGATGGGACAATCGTATGGCCACCTCGATCGCCAGACTTGGATTTTTCTTATTCCTTGGATTTTTCTTATGGGGATTTTTAAAAGGACTTGTGTATGAAATACCTACTGCAATGCTGGAAGACTTAATAAGATGAATTGTTGTGGCATAAGGATGCGTTCGAGATACACCTAAGAAGATTTGCCGTTCCATGCAACGTAGATGCCAGTGGCGTGTCTCGATGCATCTGGCAAAAACTTCAAGCATCTCTTTTATGCTCAACATTTGGAGTGCAGAAGTCGGATGTGAATGAGTAATTATCAATAAAAAGATCTGTAATGGTTTCGCTTCTACTCTTTGTATTATATATTATTTTAGACGTCCTGTAGCGACTTCGGATCGCAGTTGCGACCTTCTGTTTCTATGCGATTTTCGATCTTTTTTGTATGATGGATCAACCATTTCATTTTGTCCATTTTTTAAACGCCCTGTATGTATGAAACACACACACATTATTGATATATATTGCTCTAAATTGATTTAATATAGAAAGTGGCTATTGTATTTATTGAGACTTTATTCGAGCTAGATTTGAAATCATGAAAAAAAAAATTTGAAAAAAATCAATGAATAACTCATTAAAGTTAAGGCAAAATCATTCATTCTCTTTATAAATTGGCGATTTCGTGAATTTCCAAAAGCAATAAATCGATAATATATCATTTTCTCTCTCTCTCTCTCTCTCTCTCTCTATATATATATATATCTATATATATATATATATATATATATAT